>PVHY01006069.1:27787-40408 GCA_004024945.1 Uropsilus gracilis
CTGAGAGTCTAGCAGGACAATTTTAGGTTTGCTAGGAACTTATTTTTAGGGAAAATATATCCTGGCCACTGGGCTGCTTGGAATTATTTACTGAGTTAGAGAATGGCCTCGAAAAGCCTCTTTGCCTGGAGTCTGAGGGCTTTATCCTTTATGAAAGTTAGTTTTCAGAAACACCCCTTCTGTGGGGACTGAGAGCTACACCCATGGACACTGTCAGCCATGGGTGTTTCCACCGCATGGGTGATGTATCACATAGGTCCCCTGGACAGGCCAGGTCAGCTCCCAATATTTTTGCATTATTGCTTTCTTTGCCAACTCTGAATATTCTTCTAAGTACTAGCATTCTAGAAACAAAGTCAGTAGCTATGACCTCCTAATTTTGTATTTTTTTCTGCCATTGATCACATCTGACTTTCCCACCCTCACTTATTGAAAAACAACTAGCTACATGCTTAAATGTGGAAAGTGTAGGAAATACATATTAACACTGATTACTATAGGGAAACAGGACTAAGGGTGGAACAGAGAAAGATTATGAACATCTTCACTAATTTCTGTAATTTTTGATGTTTCAACTAACATAGATTTCTTCTATAATTAATCATTCTAGGGAAGGTTTTTAAAAAAGATTGGTTAAAATTTGGGAGATAGACTAGAACTTTGTTGACTTTGCTATGCTTTATTCTGAGATCAACTTTTGCATTGAGTTAAATATCTGATTCAGAAATACATTTTTGTATTAGTCATTGTTCTTTTAGTTTCTACTCCCAGGGGTTCTGGACAAGTCCTATTCTATAGTCTACCTTTCCAGTTTACATTACTCCACTTCCTAGCTAGAAGGGCTACATCATTCATTTTCACTTCCGTATTACTAATGCAAATCACCAACTATGTCTTTTCAGGTTCTGTGTTATTCCAAGACCATTTGTAGGCAGTTTTCTTTATCTTTATTTAAAACTTTAAAAAATATTTTATTATTATAGATAATTATTTCACTATTTAAAACTTTTTTATTTTGAAATGATTTCATACTTAGAGAAAAGTGGCATAAGGAATACAAAATTCCTCTGTAGCCTCCTTGCCAGTGTGTATACATGGGGTAGAGATGCCTGTTTGTCTTATCATTAATATTATAATCATATAAACATAGACTGGCAAAATAAAAGAGAACAAAACCAGAAGATTAACACTAATACAATACAATGCTACTAACTTAGATCTAAGACATATTTTACATGTTTACTATTTTCTTGCCAATGTCCTCTTTCTGTTTTAGAATAGCAGCCAGGATTTCAGTTGCATTTGGTTGTCGTGTCTTCCTCGTCTCCTCCAACCTGTGACAGTTCCTCTCTTTTCCCCTATCTTTCATGACCTTGACACTTTTCAAGAATACTGATCAGTTATTTTGTAATTTGAGTTCTTTGACTTACTCATGCTGAGGTTCCGTATTTTTGGTCAAAAATACCACACATGATGATGTATTGCCCTTCTCTGTTCATCAGAGGAGTGGTATCAGTGATAGTAGTCCTTATTAATATTAATGTTGACAGTGATTAAGTTTATTCACTATAAAGTGTCTCTTCATAATTAATAAATATACTTGAGGAAGGTATTGTAAGAGAATGCAAATATCTTGTTTTGATTGTATTTTTTCCTATTAAATTCTATTAAAAATCATCAGTTTAGTTTGATTTTTTTTTTCAGATTGACTCAGAAAAAAAATAAAATATAGGAACACCACATAGGGATGTCCAAGAGTGAGGTTTTTATTTTGGCATCGATTCCTTCAGAATTGATGTTTTTATTTTCGCATTGATTCCTTCTGAATAAGATTCTGTAGACTGACTGAGAGAATGAACTGGAATGTGCATTGCAGGGGTCTGAGACAACTTACTGATTCAGTGAAATTCACAGTAAATTTCTGTGCCTTCTGTCTGCCCCTGCTGCCACTCTTGGGAACTCTGACCTACCCCACCTCCAGGCCATTCCACACTGAAGTTTGTGAGGATTTTACTTCAGTGTCTCCAGGGTGTTTATTTCCTAGTTTCTCAGAAGGAAGGTACAGTGTCTACCCTGGCCTCCCTCTTCAATCAAAGATTTAGCTACCTCCACAGATGCCCATGTAAATCATCTTTAGTAGAACAATGAGGATCTGGGGAAAACCCCTCCTAGGGAAATGAGTGCCATTTCATTAAAAGAGAGAAAAAACAATCCTTCAAATCTGGTTCATCTCACAGTCTAAATGCAAGTTCTTAATTAAAAGCCAACAGAGATTTCTAAAGTTGGAGAAAAACTGGAGCAACAACTTTTAAAATTATCCTGTGGGCTTTTTTTTTCTTCTTAGTCTCTTAAAGGGAAAAGGGCTAATAACCATTCAGTGGCAAATTGCTGTTCCTTCAGAACAAGGAAGTGAATGAGAATAAAAAGTGGCATCCCAGGGGAATAGGGAGTCATCCCATAATTAGACTGGGCACCATGTAGAGAGGCAGCAAAAAATTACTGGAATGGATCAATGAGGAATTACTTCATTAGATCTGGATGGTTATTCTATTTTCTAGTTTCTGGAAGAGTAACTAAAAGACCATGCCTTTTGTGTTTTCTACAGAACCTAAAACGGCGCTGAGTATGAAGTAAGAGCTAGGTGAACCCTTGTTTATTGATTTGAGGATTCTATCATTCAGGCTCTAGTGTTTTGTAGAAATTGTTTTCTGTTTGAGCAGATCAATGACGAATGATGGCAAATGATAATAGGTTCTTTATGTCCAGGGTTTCTCTACCTTGTACTATTGGCAGTTTAAACTAGATAATTCTTTGCTGTGGTGGCTGTTCTGTGCACAGAGGAATATTTAGCAGCATCCCTGGCCTCTGGGCACCAGATGCCAGTAGCACCCCCAAGTCATGACAGTCAAATATTTCTCCTTACATCTCCAAATGACTCCCCAAGGTGTGAAAAACAGCCCTCTTTGAAATCCATGGCTTTACTTCTTTATCTGAAGGTTACATGGTACATAATGAGAAAATTGAGAATAAGACTCAGAAGTTGGCCCTCTAGCCTTCAGTAATTTCCATGTTACTTTCCTACTTAGAGTATGGATTAGAACAAAATGTTAGGAGCATTTATAGACATCAGCATGTTTTGGTTTTTGTTTTTGGAGATTCTCTACACATGTCACAATTTGGTAGCAGAGAAACCACCTTCAAGAACCAAGAAACTCTCCATTTTTTTTGGAGAACTTACTGATCACAGAAACATGAAATCATCTAAACTGAAGAGATTTGGTTTTGCCTTTTCCTGAGTTCCAGCAGAGGTCTGGGGCAGTTTCCAATCTGAATCTCTCTCCTTAATTTACATACTGTCTCCATTTTAGCAATACAGAAGGGAAATGAATAAAAACAATTATCCTCAAAGACATTCAGTCTGGTCTTGACTTGTTAAGAACGATAAAAGTCAGCAGTTAGAAGCATTTAATACAGCTGAACAAACCATAGAGTCTCAAACAGCTTCATCTGGTGCTATTCCTCTCCGTGGCAAATAAAAAGGAAGACTATAATTAGGGCACGATTCTGTTTAAGCTATCCAATAAAAGCTTTTAAAAATGATTGCCCTTATAGATGGCAATGTAAAGAAAAAAGAAATCTTGCATGGTTTATTATTTGCTTATTAGTGTTACTATATGATAATCTCAACTTTTTGCATTTTTGATAAGGGGAAGCACGGAAATGTTCATGTGATTCCTTAAATATATTTTTGACAACACATTTCAAGCACACTGGTGTCTTTATTCTGAAAGCCAGCTCTCAGATTTTCAATTAATATCAATTAATATTTATTAAAGCCTGTGCTTTTTTCCAGGCCCAGGATATTCAACAAAATTTGATTCAAAGGAAGTTGAATATGGAGTTAGGGGAGAGAAATTCATACCCTACACTTTTAATATGCATATGGATCATCTTGCAAGAATGAGTTTCTGATTCTAGGTCCTATATAGGATCTGAGAGTCTGCATTTCTGAAAAGTTTCTGGGTAAAGATTGATGTTACTGGTTCTACAACTTCTAACTTTGTGTTCCAAGAATCTAAATGACAAGCAGAGATGTAATGTAAAATAAGCTGAGGTATAATTACTGAACTCAAAGAATTATTGTTTCTTAAGTTTAGAGAGTGTCACTCTTCTCATTTCTGTGGAGTAGCAACT
This sequence comes from Uropsilus gracilis, assembly GCA_004024945.1. Taxonomy (NCBI): domain Eukaryota; kingdom Metazoa; phylum Chordata; class Mammalia; order Eulipotyphla; family Talpidae; genus Uropsilus; species Uropsilus gracilis. The sequence goes on from PVHY01006069.1 coordinate 31,982, forward strand.
ACCAATTCCTTTTCTGTATCATGTGCTTGAGCACATTATTGGTATAGCAAGTTATTCCCATGCCTGCAAGGGTGTTTGCATGTTGTTCCATGGAGTTGTCAATTAACCTCCACCATTGTTCACTTCTGACAAGTATCTGAGTTGCTTAGCAATCTGGCATTGACTGGTGGCCATTATTTACAGGAATGTCTTTGGCTTGTCTATTTTCTATTAAGATTTTGTGACCCCTGGAAATTTTTCAGGATTGAGGACTTTGGCCAACCCTATACTATTCACATAGTTTCTGGAGGACTCTACTAATTACTCTCGATGAGGCAGGTCTAAGTATAGTCTGTTCCCTTCTTCATATACTTGTGTGAACATCTTCCCTCTGAAACTTTGCTCATCACTGATTGTGATATTGTGCCCAGCTAGCAACTAAGCATTTGGGTCAGTTGAATAGTAAATCTTTTTTCCATGATGCAGATTTCTGTTTCTATGCTGTTAAGTTAGTAGCCATTAACCACATGAGAACTTGAAATATGACTTGTAAAACTGAGGAACCTAATATTGATTTTTAAATATTGAATCAAATAAAATTTAAAGTGAGGTGCTATGTATGGTTGGTGTCTACCACATCAGAGAATATAGCTAGATGAACCATTCCAAGATATGCACATAGGAAAGCAGCAAGAAATAGCTAGATTTAACCAAGGCTAGATAAGTTTTGACTTGACTTTCTAATTTATTGAGGTCATGAATTGACCTGGGGATATGTCTTAGTTTCTATTAATTTTTGTACCTTTTATGAAATATGTGAGAAACCAGGCACTTAATTTACTCTTTTAAAAAGTTTTCTTTTTGCTGCACAAGAGATAGGTAACCAATAGAGAAAATCTAACAAATAATTATTATACAAAATGAATCAAAAAAGTTACTCATGACCCCACCATCTAAAAATAACCACAGTAATAAAAAAGGAAACACAGTATGCATACAGGAAAAATTTTGGTGCTAGCCTTCGAACTATCTGTACACATTTCACATAATGATCTATAAATAAGTTTATAGATCTATAAATCTATAAATAAATATTATATGACAGTATATATGACTATATTTATGCAACACACACATAGTACTTTTGGAGAATATGAACCCCCAGATGGAAATGGAAAGATATGTTAATTTATTTTCTTCTCACCTTTTTGTGGGGGAAAAGAAAAGCTCTGCTCTGCACATTAACTATGACCAACCTATGAAATTCCTTTTTGGGCATCAAAGAAATGAAGTCTTTGAATGACCGATCAACAGTCATGGGCTGACAGACGGACTCTAATCTAGGAACCCTGGGCGAGCACTTAGCCATCTGAGTTGCTGTCAGTATCACAGCCAAATAACAGATGGAAATGGGGAGAAAGTAGACACAGCAAACTCCAGGATGAAGTTTGTCTTCATCATGTAGCGTTAAGTACTAAACAAGATGTTCTCTAGTTAGTATAGTTGTTTTCCTAAATGCTCTTATGTTACTCCTTAAGCAGCCTCTGCCTTTGTTCAGGGCCACAAAAAAAAAAAAAAAAAAAAGAGAAAAAAGAGAAAAAAAAAAACCTGGGAAACAAAAAATATTCTCTTGAGGATCAAATTGTGCTATTTCTGGGGCCAGCTTAGTAGAAGAGGAGAGTTTTTTTGCAAAATGATATTCGAAACCTGGAATGGATGCTTTTAGAGTTGATAAAATGTGAATCTTTTTAAGGCAACTCCATGACTTTCTGCAGGATAGTGAAAAGAGGAAATGGAGAAGGAAGACTACAGAGGTCAGAGGATAAACCAGAGATTCACCCAGAAATCTTTTGGAATGAAAGCTTCCTAAATGTAGCTCTGTTTTCACTTGAGATCATGTGTGCTGTCAAACTGTGCTTGAGATCATGTGCACTGTTAAGTGTTTAATCAATCTGAAAGCATTATCATAATAACAGCTAGCAATAGTGCTTTTATTCTTTTCTGGCTGCTTCTCAGACTCACATTGAATGACAAGTTCAAAGTTTATGAACTTCAGCAAGACAAACTTAGAATTTTCTCCTGTATTATATGAATGCGTTTTATTGTCCTCCTTGCCACCTAAACCAGAAGTACAAATATAGGTACAAGGAACTGATGATCCCATTTGCGAATTACCAAAGGACTCTTCCTTCTAGCAATTTATGCCCTTTTTTTTGCCAGTTCCCTGCTTACTTAAACTTATGACTCCTGTGGTATTTTCAATTTAGAGTTCTGGCTTTGGTATTTGGTCATATTTTGTGGAATAGTACAGTAGTTCAGAGCATAGTCCATAATCATACTACTGGATTCAAATTCTGGCTCACCACTATGTGTATAAATTTACAAGCAGCTATGTCACTCAGTTTTCCCTTAGGTAAATGCTAATAGCAATTATAATATTACTTATTATATATTAGTAACAGGAGCTACTGGTTCCAACTTGTAACAGTGTCATAGGTGAATTAGATAATCCTTGTAAAGTGTTTATCCCAGTGGCCAACCTGTTTAGTGTTCTGTTTTGGCACAAAATACTTAAAATGTCAGGTATAAATTTAGTTTTCAAAGTCAAGTCATTTCATCATGTCACCTATGGTGAGCTTGACTTCTCAGAGGAAATGTTTACCTATCAAAGGAAGGGGGCTTTTCCTGTAGATTTCTCCCTAAGACTCTGTGGCTGGCATGCTGTAGGAGCTCCAGGATCTAAGGTTTAATTACACAGTGCTACCACTCTTTGTGCTATTGCAGAATAGTAACCATATGGATTTTAACAAACATATCTGCAGACTTATAAGGAGAAAGGATGGACCCTGAATTTAGCATCAGAGTTGGATCTAAGGTTTAATTACACAGTGCTACCACTCTTTGTGCTATTGCAGAATAGTAACCATATGGATTTTAACAAACATATCTGCAGACTTATAAGGAGAAAGGATGGACCCTGAATTTAGCATCAGAGTTGGTTTAGATCCCAGTTATATCATTCATCAGGTATATGACCTTGGGCAAATTACTTAACATTTATCATCTTCCTTATTTGTGTACCGAGGATACTAGTTCTAACGTCATAGAGTTGTTGAGGCTAAAATTAGATGATCCTTGTAAAATGCTCATTATAGTGACTATCATATTAAATATTCTAAAGTATTTATTAGTAAGATTTGCCATCTTTCTCCAAGAGAAATTATACAGCCAAGAACAGAAAGAACTTTTTCTCAGAAGAATATTTATAGTTTGACACCACCTAAATCAGATTTTGCTTTATACCTCTTGCTGCAGTATTTAATTCTGGGAATATCATGGATACTTGATTAAAAAAATAGATACATATCTGAGTGTAAGTATGTACGCATATGTTTGATTTACAAATATGTAGCTCTTACGCTTTGCCAGGTGCTGTTTTGAATTTTTTAAATATTAGTTTGTTCAATTATATTAACTTTCATGAAGTAGTATTATTATGATTACACCCATCTACAGATAAGGAAGTTGAAGTAGAGGAGTTTTAAGCTACTTTTGGGGATTTCAGAACCAGTACATGGTAAGCCTGGGAATTGCACACAGATAGTATGTCTCAAGAATCGTGCTCTGACCTACTACACTGTGCCACCTGTCAGCCTGGTTCAGAGTAGCTCACCTGGAAAAGACAGGTGAAGTCACATCAATTTATCCTATATTTTCATATTTTTCTGAACCTGAAATTCAAATAACCAAATGCTAAAGAAATCCTCCTTTTCAAAGCCTTTTTTTTTTCTCTTTCCCCCCATTTTCTTGCCACTTCTACCATTCCCTCTTTCAGGTCATTCCATTATATAAGTGCCATTATGGGCTGCTGCTGTCACACTCTGGACACAATATAATTCAACATGACACATGGTGAGCAGAGATGTGTAGAAATACCTGAAACTATTAGAGCCAAACAGCTTTCTGTTAAAGTTTTTTACTGCCGCATAAATATTCTCCCAGCCAGCTAGAGTCTCTGAGGTGTAAATACTCCATCAGAGAATATATCTATGGGGGCAGCATGACCCTCTGGTTGTGCCCACGAGCCCAAGAAAATATAAGGGTCTGGTTATGTCTGCATTCTTTGTATTAAAAGACCTTTTTCAATTTTCAGAATAAGGGGCATTATGAATAAGATATATTTGGCTTGTTTCTTTGAAGAAAACTTAAGACCCTTGTAGTCAGATGTAAGGATCAGTTAGACAACTCATATTTATTGAGTGCTTACTATGTGCTCAGCCTTATGGCAACACTATCATAGAAACAGGTAAGCATTAAAATATCTTACATCATTGTCCTTGACTACTTACATACTTTCATATGAACACTCTAAGAGTAACCTGGACTTGAATGTGATGAGGGGGCTCTTTCATACTAATGTGGTACGTAAGTAACTTTTTTTCCATGGGGGAAAAAAAGCTCATTATTATTTCTTTTCATTTGACCAAGTCTTGCATTCTCAAATAACAAACCTATCCCCAAAATGTGAACAGAAAAAATATAGGACTATCTTGACTGTTTCTTCTTTTGCAGTATTTTCTGAGGAGGTCAAATATCTCCCTAGCCCCTCCAGGTGACTATACACACTATACTCTTAGGTAGTGATTACTTAGGAATTAATATTATCTCAGGAGGTATGACTTAGGAGGGAAGCTGGAGATCAGCATTGTTCAGGTTCAGCAAGACTGCATCATCAGTTTGTCTGCAGATTTTCCAGATTCATTCATCCTTGTTCTCTCTCTGCCTCAGGCTATGCCACTCCAGAAACATGGGAACAGAGTGGCAATGTACAAGCTGGGCACTTGCATGCAGGCAAATGAGGCATACCCGCAGTAAATATGAGAAGGGCATGCCTCGGTCCTCTCCGATCCACAGATCAGAAAATTAAGGTCAGTATCTCTTTGGCCTATACTACATCCCAGTGAGATGAGGGAGAAAGGAAGCAGTCAGCCATATCACCATTTCACAGGCCAGAGGATAGAGACCTAGGGAGGCCACACTTCCAGGAGGAAAGGTGAAATGAAGCCTTTCTCCACTGATGCTTTCTATTTGAATGACTTTCCCCAAACTTGACTAATCATCAGCATCACCTAGGGGCAAAGGTTAAATGCATGGATTTCAAGGCTCAGCTGTCCCTCAGAGACTACTATTAAATAAGTCTGGGTACCCAAATTCATATTTTAACAAGGTTCCTACGTGATTCTGAAGATGAACACTATTAAACTACTGCCTTTCTGTCTTCTTGGTGGTTATGGGATCGATAACAAATGTTCCATTTGAAAAACTAGTCAAGACTAAAGTCAAACAGTTATTGCCCTGTTACATGAGATTCAGTAGGGCCTTTCGCAGAGGACATGTCTTGAAATGAACTGTTTTTGAGTGAGAATGATTAAGCCAGTTCCAAAGAGCTGACACAAACAATGCCATGGTCTCATCAGAGGAATGGACCATGAGACTTTCAGCCATAAAACATCTCCTTCAGTCCTTGTTGCAAGCTATTTCTGCTCTTTGGGCTATGCTTTAGGAAGTTTTGAGTATCTGGGGTCTTCACTATGATAGCGATGCCAAATTTACCTCATGGTCATTGGTATTAGCTATGGAACATCTCTGTCTCACTGGGATTCGGGCTGTGCTGTTTTTGTGGGCATACTGTGGAAACAACTCATGGGTATCAGGTTTCATACAAAGTCTTGCTAGTATTCTGATGTTGGATAAACTAGACAAGGGTTTGTGAAATTTCATTTGAGTAGTTAGGCAAGTCACTAGGCAAAGGCATGAGAAATCATAAATGTGGGATTGAATAAACTTCTTTTCTGATATCACCCATTATGGTCAATAAATATTACATATGACATAGTAGGAATAATTGTCCACATGGACAATTAAAAAACACATTATTACTACTCATCATTTCCCTCAAACTTACACAAGCTCAATCTTATAAATAGAAAATGAAATAAAATTAAAAAAATTTCCCCTGCCCTTGTCCTTACTACCATCTGATAGAATTATTCTATTTAAAAATGCATTTGCTTGAAAGCAGAATAGGGTGAGACAGAATTTTATTATTCACCTGAAATATGGAAAAAATTCAGCTATACCTATGCAGTTGTCTCCACAGATGATCTAGGATTCAGATGGATATATTGACATATTTGATTATCTCAGGAGCAGCTTGCAAAACCAGAATTTCTAGGTCCTTGTGGAGCTATAATAATATACTTAACTGAAGAACCCTTGGCTAATTCACTTGTGCTGTGTATATGCAGACATGTACAAGATTTTATACAAGAAGTTTTAAGCTAAATACCCAAGGGGGAAGATATTAGTCTTTTGCTTTTAGATGTCTTATGGAAAGTTCCAGGTGTATGACTTGCTCCCTGTTTCCAATCAGTACTGAGAAGGATCTGAGAAGCTAGATGGCTGGATCAATTCTCTAATAGTGGTGACAGTGAAATGAACCCAGTATTTTCCATCTCATCAGATTAGTAAGGAAGAGAATCTGGAATAGTTGTGTCAATTTGACAGTGAAAATAAATGGAAGAATATGATTCCAAATTAATATTGTAAAAGAACCTACCAGATAAGATTAACACAGCTCATGATCCTGACACCATTTTGTTGAACTAATGATACTTTTGGAAGTTCTTGTTAGAACAATTAGGCAAAAGAAGGTTATAAAAGGAATCCCAATTGGGAGTGATGAAATAAATCTATCATTGTTTGCTGAAAACACAATAATAAGCATGAGAACCCTAAGCATCACACACAGAAAAACTAATTGAACAATAAATAAGAAAGCATATATTCCTCAAATTATTATTTTTTGTATTCCTAGTTTGATACATAGGAATGGAAATTCTGGATCATATGGTAGTTCTATTTTTAATATTTTGAGAAAACACCATATTATTTTCCATAAGGATTGAGCTAGTCTGTATTCCCATTAACAGTCCAGATCCCTCATCACTACTGGTTTCTGGTCTTTTTTATATAATTTTCACAGGTGTGAGTAGTATTAATAATCATTCTGATTTATATTTTCCTGATAAGTAATGATGAGCATTTCCGATGCCTATTGGCCATTTGTATTTCTTCTTTGGAGAAATATCTATTTAGTTCTGCCCAGTTTTTGATTGGGTCATTTGTTTTTTTGGGTGTTTTTTTGTTGTTGCTATTGTTACATTGTGTGAGTTCTTTATAAATACTGGATATTAACCCTTCTTGTGTACATTATGCAAATATCTTCTCCCATTCAGTAGGATGTCTTTTCAGTGATAGGCTTATTTGGTATGCAGAATCTTTTTAGTTTGATATATTTCCATTTTTTACTTTCTTTAGAGGTTTTTTGAGTTTTACTGCTTTTGGAGTTTTTACTTTTTTTGGAATTTCTTTGAGTACCCATACATATCACTAAAGACAGTTCTGTGAAGTGTTTTGCTTATATTTGCTGTTATGTATTTTATGATTTTATGTCTTACATCCAAGTTTTTAATTCATTTTGGATAAACTTTGGCTTGAGACAGTGGTTTAGTTTTATTATTTTGCATGTGGCTATCTAGTTTCCACAATACCATTTGTTGAAGAGACTTTACTCTCTCCATAATATACAGTTGATTTACCTTAAATTAAATTAACTATCCATATACTCATGGGTTTATTTCTAGGCTCTCGATTCTTTTTCTTTGATGTATAGGCCTGTTTTTATTATGGTACCATACTGTTTTGATTACTATAGTTTTATAATATAGCTTGAAGCTAGAAGTATGCTGTATCTGTTTATTTTTTGTTAGCATTGCTAACAATCTTTTGTGGTGCCATAAAAATTTCAGGAATGTTTGCTTTATTTATTTGAAGAATGCCATTGAAACTTTGATAGGATTGAATTGAATCTGTATGTTACTTTGGGTAAGATGACCTTCTTATAATGTTAATTCCAATCTATGGGGCACAGAATTTCTTTCCATTTCTTTGTATCTTCTACTCCTTTAAACAATATCTTATCATTTTTTTAAAATCACCTTTGTTAAGTTTATTCCTAAGCATTTAATATAATATCACATTTCTTATTCTTCCAATCTTAAGATTAATTTGATCCTAATTTTCAACTATCCTTTGCAGGATTTATGCCATAGTTATTTGTATGCAATGTATCACTTTTGATCCATAATCTTAATTTTGATCTAAAATTAAATCATTCCTTTTTTCCAAAGTACTATAAATTTTCTTGTGGGCTTCTTTAACTTTATGGTGTTTTTGCTACATGTCTTCCTTTAGATGGTATTATCCCTTTATTTTTAATCATTTAGTCTTTGAATCTTCTCCAATTCTTTTAATTCTACCTAAAACAAACAAACAAACAAACAATTTCCTTCTCTTTTTTTTTTCTTCTTGGATTTTGACTCCCTA
>PVHY01006069.1:40508-77652 GCA_004024945.1 Uropsilus gracilis
TTTTTTTTTTTTTTTTTTTTTTTTTTTTTTTTTTTTTTTTTTTTTTTTTTTTTTTTTTTTTTTTTTTTTTTTTTTTTTTTTTTTTTTTTTTTTTTTTTTTTTTTTTTTTTTTTTTTTTTTTTTTTTTTTTTTTTTTTTTTTTTTTTTTTTTTTTTTTTTTTTTTTTTTTGTTTTTTGCTTTTATTTGTTTTTTAATTTCTATGGGTGTTTTCTTTTTCTTCTAAGAACTGAACTATCTCTTTTGAATAGTTGTTTTCTTTCTTTCCTCTGCAAAGATTACCATCTTTTTTTGATGTTTGCTCATTGCGCTCTTGTCCAACTTCAGCAGTTTTATTTTCTCAACACAATAGGAAATTCTTATCATCTTAATATCTTCTTTTACTGTTTTAATCCCAGAAGACTATTAAATAGTGTTCACTCTGGCTATTCAATATGAAACCAGCTTTGCCAGTCTTCTTTTGCCTGTGACCTGTCTTGTACACATGCATCACAATAAGTGTGTTCTCACTGACCAAATCTTAATGGTTTATTGGTCTGTGTATTTATAACATTGTCCTGATTTTACAGTGCTTACACAAAGGCAGTTGCTCTCATGAACAGGCTCCAGATAAGATGTGACAGACATTAAGAGGTTCATGGACTACAGAGAATCACTGTGGGAAGTAAGTGAGGCCAAGAGGCATGATCTGGACCCTACCTCTGGTACAAGTGTAAATTCCTCTTACACACTGGGGTTCTGTGTAAGATTTACATTTGAAACAGAAATGGCTTGTCTACTAATAATAACATTTAGAGAATTGTTGATATAGTGAAGGAATTTTGATTATGGAAACAAATCTCTGTGCTGACTAGTTGAGTAGGTGTTTTGAGCACTCGCATCTTTAAAGTGAAGGTTGTCAAATTTCATCTAAATCCCTCTAGAAGAATTACATGAGATAATATGAAAAATTCTTAATATCTGAGAAAGAATTTAAGATATGACATAAATCAGTTTATATTAATATGTACTTCGAGGAACAAAGTTTAGTGAAAAAAGAAACTGTACAATAGTGAATTTAGTGTAATAACATTTGTATTAATTTAAATAAAATGAACAGCAGTGATTATTTTTAGAGATATAGAACTGGTCATGAAGGCAAAAAAGAATTTGAAATTTATATGTAATTCTTCTTTAAAATGAACCAACAAAGTCAAGTATTAAAAATAATTTTATCTGATATGCTATTTTATGCTATTTTTTAATTTTGGATTTTGTACAATACATGCTTGCATAATTGTTGATCCCTATTATTTTATGCTATTTTTGATTTTTTTTATATAGTAGGAGATGAGATCATGCCTCTCCTCTGTAAATTACAACTTAAATGCACTCGTAAAATCTTGCAAAGTGATTTTTTCCCTCAATATCTAAGTTTTCTCTTTGTCTATTATCTGAAACTATGTCTATTCTTAAAGGAGAAGTACAAGGGAAAAAATATCACTTACTGATGTTTGCTTTTTATTCATAGCCTCATACACTGGAGCATACTGAAGATAGTTTATCCCTTCTCTTCTGCTCATTGTTTTATTCCTGAAACTATGTAAGGAAGCTAGAATTCTGGGTGGTTTAATCATTTACATTTTTCAACTGACTCATCCTTTTTCTCTTCTCAGAAACAATCTCTAAAATAAATTAATTTTTTCACTTCATTTGGAACAAATTAAACTTCTTCTTTCCCAGGATTGAATACCTGCATATCAACCCTTTGGATCAATCCCAATTAAATTACTAATCAAGGGCTCCACTGCATAACCTCTACCTACCTGGAACCCTGATTTCCCTCAGCGGACACTGCTGCCTCCCTGTATGGAAATGACAGATAATCAAGGCTGACTTTTTTTCTTCCTCCATCCTTAATGAGTAAGAAAGACAAATTAAGATTATCTTGGATTTTCTTCACCATCTAAACCTTTCCAGTATTTTTTCTTCTTTTCTCTCTTCTTTATGCTTCTATGACTCATCAATTTTTTATTCCCCTGAATGTATTCATTTGTGACTTAGAGTTGATTTAAGATCTAATAAAGGGAAATGGTATCTTTGGTCTGGGAACAAGAGATATGAACTGTAGCACATTTTGGAAGGAGCATGATTTAACTCTAAGTCCTATTATTGGCCTTTCTTTCTTCTCAGTAGAGGGTGGCATATCCTTGTCTACACTACTACAATGTTTTCCATGGAGATTTCTTACAGAGGAAACATTCTGTGTCTCTTATCAGTGGTAAGGGTGGACAGATATGAACAGTACTCCCTATTCTATAGGTCATGAAGTGGAAATCACAAGATCTTCATGGCACCATATCATATGGCAGTGATGAAGATTTAACTTTCTAATGGCCAAACTATAGGTTTATTTACTGTATAATTATAATTAACTTGGAAGCAGTCTTCCAAGTCCCTGTTGGATCCTGCTTCTCCAAGCCCTAAAAAATGCTAGGGAATTTTCTTCAGCTGCCTTCACTTTCTTGATAATCTTATTTAGTTCTATTTTAAGTGCTGTTTGCTAATAAATTCTAAAAAGATATTGCTTGATCTGATATCGCCCATAAATGCGGTCCAATACCTTACTTTCTGAACATCCATCAGTACATTTAATAGGGATCTCAAACTTAACTTGTCCAAGATTTTAATTTCTCTTCTTTCTAAAACCAAATTATTTTTCAACTTTTACCATGTGACAGTATCATCTGGTTACTTCTGCTGAAAATTAAGGGGTTAATGCTGGCTCTTCCATCTTTCTTTCAAACTGTTTATTCAAGCTATTACTTGATCATGTCTGCCTTACTTTCCAAAATAAATTTCGAATCTGTCTACTTCTCACCATTACCATCCTATCATAGGCTACTTGTCTGTCATGTAGCCTGTTAGAGAAAACTACTAATAGGTTTCCTTGGTCCCACTCTTACAACTACAATCTGTTTTCCACACAAATGCCAGAGACATTTTGTTAACACTTAAAGGAGATCATGCCATTCCTTTGCTCAGAGATTTCTAATGGCTACTCAGCACTTTTTAGGTTTTCCAAATTTCCTGCAATTCATCTGACCAACTGTATAGTAACTATTGTCCTGCTCTCTGATCATGTTTCCTCTCTTCTGTACCCCCTTTCTCTGATCTAGTCCTAACAGTCAGCTTTCCTCAGGTTGCCAAGCATACTTTGCTATAGCCTTTGCTATTGTGGATCCCTTTGGTTTAAATAATCTCAGGATATTTGCTTCATTCCCTCTGTCATGTTCTTCAGTTCTCTGCTTTAGTGAGAACTCTACAGAAATTCTTGGTGCCATACAAACCAGAAATTGGAGTTTATTTCCTCAGTATCCTTTCCCTGCTCTCTCTCTCTCTCTCTCTCTCTCTCTCTCTCTCTCTCTCTCTCTCTCTCTCTCTCTCTCGTTCTTGCTCTCTCCAGTACTGTCACCTTCTGACTTTAGACACGTGTATTTCTGCATTTAATTTCTTTCTATCTCCCCTACTAGCACATAAACTCTGTGTGAGAGAGGTGGTATCACGCTTGTTCACGGCTGTGTCCTCAGTGTTTGTAAATGTTAAAAGCAGGTTAAATTAGATGCAAAAAAGTACTTGTTGGGTAGTGGCTAGTGGAGAATACTTCAGTTTGAATCACTTAATAGGTCATAAGAAGTCCTCTGACTAGAAGCCATCACACACCAAACCTCACTGTGGTTGATTACACATTACGTATATCGTAGAACCCAAAAATTTTGGGGAGCGATTCAGTTTCAGTCTGTCTGTCTTATCTTAACTGCTGTTATCACTTCCATAGTACATTCACATTTCTGTGACTGTATCATTGTTTGGTGCATAGTGGACAGGCTGTATAACCTTCTGTTTATTACTTCATCCACTCCTCACGAGGGGAACTACTGAGCTTCAGGAGTTTGTTCAAGACCACATGACTGGTTGATGATGGAGCCTGAAATTGAACCTGGAAACCTGACAAGAGAGCTGTGCTCTCAACCACTGTAGCTCTGCTTCATAGTTTTATAGTCTCCCTTTGTCCCCTTTTTTTGGTTTTATAGGGGTGAATATTATGCCAAAGCATCAGTGCAGTCAGTCCTCAGAGGACTGACAGACCATTACATATTTGCTGAGGTATGGGTAGTCTGACATTTTTCTTTTAAGAGTCAACAACCCATTAATTCTGAAACTTTAGAACAAACTGCCCCATGTGCTGCCCAACAAATATTCTTTTTACTTGTGATCATTGTACAATAAAGAAACTATGTTCTTGTCATCTCTGCAGCCTTCACCCTGATCTCTCCTGCCAAGACTGATTTTTTTTTCCTATGTTCTGCAGGGTGCTCAGTCAACCTGGTCACCATACTGTCCTCTATGCTAAGGGTAATGGTGGCGGGAGTCAGGTTTGCACATTTAGATTGATAAGCAGATGCTAAGCCGATGTGACACAGCAGCTACTGCTGAGCCAGGAAAAGCAGGTCAAGGTTATTAGAAGAAAGGGTGTCACTTGCCCATCGCTGGAAGCAAAATATCACCATGTACTCTTTCCTTTCCCAGTCTTTCTCTTCAAGCCACTTTTTGTCCTTTCTTTTTATTTGTGTCTTTTCTCTTTTAGAGGGTTGTGGCGAGACACTATACAGAATTCACTGGTCCTCTCTAAGTGAAGGAGATTTACCACTTTGTTTTCCTAACATTAGGTGTATTATTTGATCTTCCAAGTAGCACCATGCTTAAAAAAAAAAACAAAAAAAACAGATTAGAAGATTAACAGTGAGCATTTGCCATGTATTATGTGATTTCTGTTTATTTCTAAGACACGGTTTTCTATTTGAAGCATACTGGACATTTTGTACTAATGCATCAGATTCTCAGGGCACATTTGTGTGCATGCCGTGTGACCAGGAAGTCTGGTTTTCTGTTTCCATTTTCCCTTGAACTGAATTTATTGATAGCTAAATATGATTTTTATCCAGAAGAACCTGCCTCCCCTAAGATCTTTTTAACCATTTCTGTGTAATCTGGAACTATTATATAATTAGACAAAAATAATTTGCCTAAAATAAGTTACCAAATAATGGTTAACAAAGAATAGGTTTAACCACACAGGGTAAACCATCTTAAAACTGAAGGCATTTAAAATTTAACATCTTCAGATCAAAATGATATCAATATCCACATAAGGCAGATCACCAGCTGGTAGATGTGCCCCTGTTTGGGATTGTACTGCTTGTTACCGGTGGGGTGGTACCTCTTAGAAAACTCATTTCTCCTTTATCACCTCCCGTCCTCAACCCCACCCAGTTCTGACAAGGCTTAGTCTGCTGCTGTGAATCTTCAGGCAATGCAAAAACTTGGAAATCTCTGCATCACTGCTATTTTTTCCTCTTTAACCATTTTGCCTTTAGAGGCTTTGTCATGTGGAACAGATGGAGCACTGCACTTGAAATCTTGGTTTATATTTCAGCCCTGATACTCATCAGCAGTGTGGGCTGGGAAAAATTTTCATCTCACTAAGCTCAAGTTTCTTCATTTATCTGAGTAGGGAAGTGGCAATGGAACTAAAATCTATGAAATATCTAACATCATACATATGTAATAAATAATAGATATTTTAATATTATTTGTTTTGTTGAACTAGTGTTAGTGTTCTTTGTAATAAAACCACAAAAGGCAGAGAATAGTAAGGAAGAAATTAAATTCTTTGCACTAAATTTGATTGCAAAGATGACATTTAAAGAAACATATTATTTTATGTCACCTAGCTAGGTCTAAAGAAGAAACTCTAGAAGACGTAAAAGCAGTAAGTTGGGGGGAAAGTGTAATCGTAAGCATGAATAGTAGTATATATCTAGGTGACATATAAAATAGGAAAAAAATAATGCAACTACATTCATATAGTATGAGATTAAAAGGATTTACTCCATAAAAGTACTTAAGATACATAGGGGAAATAAAACCCCTCCAAAAGTCAAATGTTGCCATTAATGAATAAAACAATTTCATTTATTTTATAAATGTATTTATTTTAAATGGATTATACACATATATTTTACACCATTATACTCTCCAGGTCTCTCCCACCACCTTGTCTCCCATGAACAATCATCTCAAAATCTTGTGTCTATCTCTACCTCGATTTTACCCATCTCCTTATTCTCTCCACCCCACCCCCAACTCTATGTAAAAGAAATTTTAAATCTGGTGCATGCCAGTAATTATGGGAAGGGTCTTCTTGGGCTGAGGTTCTGCAAGTTTGATATGACATTTTTCATATTTGAGTATCACAGTATTATCAGTATTCCAAGCCACTTATTTATTTATCATTATATTTTACCTCTTGGTATAGTATCTGGCACAGACTTAGCACTTAGTGAATCTCTCCTGAGTGAGAGCATGCTGTGTTCTCTAAGTCTGTGCATTATTTTGTTGAGGATCTATAGTCTTGGTACAAATGGAAATTCTTGTTTTCTTCCCTCTTTACTTTGCCTGACTCACCCACCTCACCAGATTTTGAAATTCTAAGCATGCACAAAATTCTCTAACTTTCCTACCCCTTTCCAAGCCAGAAAGCACTTCCCTGGAAGCACATTAAGGCCACAAACTCTAGAGCCCACAGGGTCAGGCAGGGAAGAAGGATGAGTGGAATGAGTTGGGCAACGAAAGATTGTGAATCCCCCAGAAAGAAATTACTAGAGCTGCAGCTTCCTCTTTTTCCTCTTGAGCCACTCAGCAACTGGAACAGCACCTGTCACATAATCCTCCATGGCTAAATATTTGCTATATTAAGGAATGAATAAATATATATTCTCAGCATTGACTATTGCAATGAGGGCACAATGTTGTAGAACCCTTAGATTTCTCAAGATACAGCAGGGAATCTAGTTTTATGGGATATCTCTTGATTTTATATGTTTACCCCAAAGTAAAAATGTTAAAGCACCCCACACCAAGCTAAAACATATCTAAAGGGGAAAATAGCTCTTAAATGCCCAGTTTTAAACTTCTGTCCATGATAGCTAGGTAGTATTTTATCTTTTGCCCTAGAGTGTCATTTTTATTTTTGCATTCCTTTTTTTCATATTGGCAAGGTAGAGATAGATTATATCTGTTTTACAGGGATACTGAGGCTCAGAGAAATTAATGAATCTGTTTAAGGCCATAATATTTTCATGTACTGGAACTATGACCAATGTCCAAGTTTTCTGACATTGGAGTCTGAGTACATTCTGGGATTCTATTCTGTTTATTCTGCTACATATTTTTTTGGGAGCAGAAAGAAATACAAATAATTTACTGGTTATTACTTGAAGTACACACCGAGTTTTATTTTTCTTAAGATTGTCTTTCACACCCCTTCTTTCAACCAGTTTGGCTAAAGAAAATGTGTGACATCATTATTAAAATAAAGTTGTTTCTATTTTGGTGTTACTAATTCACAGGCAGGTCCAGCATATATTATTTGTTTACACATCTGTATGCACAGATACCCATTTAAATCAGTAAGAATTTATAGCTTCATTCATTTGGATTAGATTTGGTCACTATTAAAAGATAAAAAATAATATTTTAAGCAAGATAAAATTTAAAAAAAATTTCCCTGTTTCATGTAAATGTGAACATAGATGGCCTAGAGATGCTATGGTGATTTCAAAGTGTTGGGGAGCTAAATTTTTTCCATCTGCTATGTGATCGTCACCCTTGCTTGTTTTGTAGTATGTTCATTTTCAAAATATAAGACAGAAATGTTGTTTTTATCAGTTCAGAGCTGGAGCCCTTTACAATAAAAAAAAATGTTTTGCAATTGCATTGGTTATTGCATCATTATATGATTCAGAGGAATAGCTTCACGGCATGTGAATTAACACTCCCCACCTAGTCCAGAGCTCCTACATCCCTTTATTGCACATCATCGTGCCTGCTCCCCACTTGGTTCCCACAATAGCAGACTCAGCCTCAACTCTGCAGTCATTTGTGGACTTTGTTTTATTTTGATTTTGTTAGTTCCTTTGTTTTGTTCCTCTGTGTTCCACATAAGAGTAAAATCATCCAATATTTTTCTTCCTCCCTCTGGCTTATATAGAGGATCTCATCAGCAGACAAATGTGAGCGATGGGGAGAATCAGCAAGTTCAAAAGCTTCAAAGATTCATTTTTAGAAAAAGTGAATGGGTTTTTAATTCTTAGTTATGTATAGCACTTACTTGATAATCAAGAATCTATTTGCTCTCTCTTTGTTTTTAAAGTCTCTAACAAAAAAAAATCTAAACATTAGTACTTAGCTGTGTTTTGTTGAGTAAGATCAAATTCAAAAGAAAAAATTGTGGTTATCAAAGGGGGTAGGGGAAGGAGTGTGTGGAATGGGTAAAGGGGATCAATTGTATGGTAGTAGATGGAAGCTAGACTGTTTTGTAGAGATCATAATGTAGGACATACAGATGTCAAATTATAATGCTGAATATCTGAAACCTATATAATACTTTAAGCCAATTTTTCTTCAATAAATTAAAAAACTATGTCAGAGGAGCAATCAAAAGAGAAGAAGGGACCACGTTGCCTTCTTATGGGCATGAAGTGGAGGTTACACACATTGCTTCTGTTCAGTTTACTGACCTTCTCAGGGTCGTATAGCAGGAAGAGGCTAAGGGATAGCATTTTTGTCTGAATGGCCATGGGTTCAGCTGAAAATTCTATTGCTGTATAGAAGGCAACAAATACAGAGGGTAAGTTATTATTTCTACCTAGCAGCTAAGCATTAATGTGTTTTAAAGCAGCATTATTTAACTGGATTGAATGTTTCTGGATTTAGATATTTGGTTTTGTTTTGCTTTTAATTTTCTATAATACATCTAATTTTCTATAATACATTTTGATGATATTTAGTTATCAATTTTTAATTGTGGTAATATTTGGATACCTACATCAATTATTACCACAGTAGTATATCCATTACCAAATCACCCATGGTCTACCTCCATAGTTCATTGTGTTAAAGGATAAATATTTTAAAAAACTATACTTCTGACTGGACAAGTCCTAAAACTCTTTTCTAAATTATTTGCAAATTACCAGGTAACTTTTGAAACTTGAATTTGTGGGGAATTAAAATAGTGAAAGATATTAGGTCTTAAATTTGATAAGTGTGAGCCAGAACCCTTGAAGACAAATTGTTCAAATTACTCTTCGGATATTAGACAATCCCTATTCTCCCAAATCTAGGTGTCTGGTTGAACCAATCACTTCACATAACCTGTAACCTCATTGGGGAGAACAATAAAGATATTCCAACATAGTTCTATTAGTTTCCTATGACTACTATAACAAATTACAATTCATGTAGTGGTTGAAAGCATTCAAAATTTACTCTTTTACCATTTTGGAAGCCAGAGGTCTGAATTTAGTATTGCTAGGTCAAACTCAATGTTAGTAGGTTGCTAAATTATCCCTTGCCACTTCTAGCTTCTTGTGGGTTCCAGCTTTCTTTGACTTGCAGTGATTCCAGTGCAGTCTCTGCTTCTGTCATCACATTGCCTTCTTTCCTGTCAGGTTTCCTTTGTGTCTTTCTTGCATTTGAAGTTGCACTTAGGTTCACCTGGATAATCCAGAATGATAACTATATCTCAAGATCCTTGACTTAATCAATCTGCAAAGTCCTGTTTTTGTTTTTTCCTGACAAAAGGTTGATATTCACAGATTTCATAGATAAGATATGACTATCTTTGGGTTCATTGTTCTGTCTACCACAGTGTAGGATAAGCATGGTCATGTCCATGTACAGGGCAGGTTCACTATCTCTTTGGAAGGACTGAGAAAGAGAGTTCATTACTGAATTTTACAGGCTTTTATGCTCTCTCAGGGAACCATATACACAGGCACACAAGGTAAGGTCCAATTGTATGGCAAGCAGGTAGGATGGATAGGAAGGTAAGGTGGGGATGGGTATGTGTGGAGAATATTGGGAGGGGGCAGGATATTTCCAACCCCCCCCCCCCATGAACTTTACCTGGGTTCTCTCCCTGGCATTCTCTTTTCACCTAAACTCTTCTGTAGTCATGCTGCTCGTCCTGTCCTAGTCATCATAGTTGTAGTCATAGTCTTAGGGCAGCTGTAGTGCCCCCACTTGTATCCCTGCTCCTAGGCTCATGTATGCCAACTCACACATGTTCATGCTCATGCTCTTCGGGCCCAGGTGTCCACAATTATAGATGCAAATGCCCTGTTCCCATGTTCCTGTGCACCTTCTTCATTAATGTGATCAAGGTCCCAGGTGATAGTCACAAAGGCTAGTGGCATAAAAGACCCAATTAACTTGTTTACCCTACACACAGGATTATCATTGCCCATAGCTACTTACTGAAGTTCTGCTATATTCAGACATCATGCTAAGTATACTTCACATGCTCTAATTTAGTTTTACATATATTTCATTTTACTTTTTTAGGGAACTAGGTTCAGAACAGTCAGGTAACCTGCTCTAGGTTACCCAGCATGCTCTGTCTCCTATTCCCTTTTACTCATTCCCTTAGTCAGTACCAACTGAAACATTTACATGTTCAACAAATAGCAAGAAAACAAAATGCCTTGATTTCTTGTTATCATCACTAAGTCAATTTATATAGAATATGCACCCCCCCCTTCTAGTCTTCATGAAACACTGCCATTCTTTTCCCCTTCAAAACTGCTTTCAAGTCTATGTTATCCTCACTTCACCTGTGTATGAATTTGTGTGTCTTGGAGAAAGGTTGCATGCCCATGCAACTGAAACTTGTCATAATTTACCTATGGTCAATTGGGAGAATATCAAGTTCCCCTAACATAATTGTATCCAGAACTTCTGGACTCTTGCATTACAAAGTTGGGTTACAAGTGTCATGAGAACAGACTCTGGCAAGATATGTAATGTTACTGCTTCCAGTCTCAACCAGATATAGCAGGAGACTAGCTTTTCCCAGGGTATTTTAGTGCTTCAGGTTCTGGTCCTGACTGGAATTAAGTGGTGAAACAACTTCCAAGTAAACATTCAGCATGTTAGTGAAAAAACTTAGTTCAATATTAAGTATATCAATAGGTAAAGCTAAGGAGGTGAATGGGGATAAGAATGAGTAGGGGGTAGAGGCATATTTTTCTTCTCAATTATCCTTGAGTGAAGGCTTGTGTTGGAAAGTCCTAGTTGGATATATTGAATATCTGATCTGCTATTTCCCAAACAGTTATGTGCAGAGGTAGGGCCAGCTCAGCTGTGTTGTTGCTATACTAATGTGGCAGCTTAGCCATTTGGAGTTAATTGTTAATCAAGTCAGACATTATCTGCAATACTATTCTGAGAGGTAGGAGGACAAAAAAAAAAAAAAATCCAGTATCTTTTTACCCTTGTCATCAAAATGCTCTAAAAAGTCTTGGATTATAACCATAGAAATGGTAGAGAAAGGGCTATTATAAGAACCCAAAATGCCTTTTGTTTTTGATTTTAATTTCAAACAGTTTTATCTATGAGCTATATCAGCTGGGAAGAATCTGCACATGCTGGAAATTGCAAAGGCTGGCTTCCAGCAGCACCCTCTCTGTGACACTCATTTTGCTATTAAGAGAAGCCACTTAACAAACAAATTGTCAAGAGGGGGGGATGATAACACAATAGTTAATCAGGTTTTACAAGGTCACACATCTAATTCGAATTGTAAAAGAACTCCATTAGTGCCTTCTTCCCTTGTTCTTGAATGTAGCCTTTTTAAAATTGAGGGCTCACTTCTTCGTATCCCCCTACAAGATAGCAGTCAGTTAATAAAGGCTGGAAGTACTATTTTCCTCACTGAGGGCCCCCTTTGGAGCCTATTAACACCCTTCTTTTATGGTGAGCAGAGCAAGTAGCCACCTTCTGACATGTGTCAGCACTTTCTGAAAGGTCATTAATGGTCCATATTTCAGAGTATAACAAACCCAGAAAGGTTCACAAGGAGCTCAGCAGGGGTAAAATAAAAACATGGAGTAATTTACAGAACTTCTTATCTCACCTGGGTGGTGCATGCTAAATGAGAGAGAATTCAGACCCCCCCCCCCCCACTGATTTGCAGGGTCCTAAGAATTTCCAGTTGGAATCTAGAAAAGTGAGTTTTAAGAAAGGTAGCATCACCATGATTTTGATTGCTCTCCCCATATTTACTCTTTAGAATAAATTTTCACTTGAATGGGGCCTTTATTGTTGCTTGATATTTCTGTAACTCTTGGGAGTCTTTGAAACCACACCATACTGAAATTGGAAACTTACCTCCAAATCCTTAGCTTCATTTTATTTTATGGTTTCAAATTTTGGAGACTTCTTTTGTTTTAATAGGTAAGCTCATCATATACTTACCAGGGGAGCTGCTAGTATTTTAGAAGGTTAATAAAAGTTGCATAGATTGATAGACTTTATTTTCTGAAATTATATATAGGAGAGAATAAATACGAACTTTAAAAAAATAAATTTCAAAGTGTTATCTATCAGACATGGAATTTCTAAAGGTCTCTTGTGTATTTGCAATGCTTACAAGCTAATGACCTTAAAGATAGTGTTTTAAAGATAGATACTGCATTAAGACACATATACACAGAAACCCCTTCTTGTTTACAATGCAGTTGCCCCAAAGCATGTCAAAACCACCCTGCTGTTACCCTTGGTATTCTTATTCCTCCTACATTCATAAGCTTATTTTTGTGTATCACTCCAGCTTTTGATGATGAAGATTCTACAAAAAGTAGAAGTAAAAGAGTCTCTTGTTAGTCATACTTTCTTAAAATGACAATGTCCATGGTCCAGATACAGTTTTTTAAATTCTTCTGGAGTGCAAATCCTGTAATAATTCTTTAGATAAGTAGGCTGATTGGTAAGGATCAAAGATTTTTCATCCTATCTTGAATTTAGTTTTCAAGGTGGCATCATGTATCCAGCAATGGATATGTGGCAGATACTACTTTAGGTTTTTGGCAAAAAACAATGAATAGAGCAGATAATTTCTCCTGTTTTTTTCCTGCTTGTTTTTGTGTGTGTGCAATAGAGAGACAGAGATAGAGAAATGATAAATAAGTTGTACAAATCACTTCAACACTATTAAAGAATCTATGTTATGAAAGCAGTGAAGTAGAAAACAAAAGCATACATAGTGAGGGGGTTTGAATCAGAGTCAAACTTCACTGAGAAATTGTTTTTACAAAATTTTGGTGGAGGTGTTTTTCTTCACTAAATTGATTGGGGATTCATGAAGAAAAATGATTATTTCTATCAAAAATTTACATTAAGATGATTAAAGAGATTTCACTTTAGTGCAAGATAAATGTAAATTAAGTGTCTTAAATGCAGAAGCAAAAACTGTAGGTAGGGTGGTAGAAGAGCAGGGAAATGATGAGAGGGGAAAGGTCAGATCTCATTGGAATGATCAGAATTTGGTTTCAAAAAACTTGTGGGGCAATTTAGATGTTTGAGATTCCTAGTAGATATCAATTTCCTAGACAGAACTTGAAATTGCCTCAATACTATTAGTTAAAGTAGAATTTGAAGATATTGTTGGTGATTATAACTTTGTCTACCATTCCCCATAGTTTATAAGAGAACAGGTCAAGAATACTGCAGCCATTTTTGCCATTGCCTCTGGGAAAGGTTATGTAAGTCAATTTTGAAACTGATTTCCCTCTTCTGTTAACCACCACACTTGATTCTAAAGGTGCAGATCTTCCATAGGCTATTCTAGTTAATATGTTTTTTTGTTGCTCTTGAGGATTATGACCCAATTTCCTGTCTATCCTCTTGCCCTGTAGAAGGGTTAGCCTTGAGAATAATTCCTTTTATCACTCTGGGTTCCTGGTTCTTGGAGGGATTGGCTCTTTGACCCCTTGTTTTATACCCATACCTGACCTCAGGTCTCTGAGTCTTAGCACTTGTATTGTGAATGGAGTCATGGAAAAGACAATGAAAATGATGATCTGCACACATCCAGTTCTGTTTATTAACCCCCCTTATCTCTATGTGAAAGTGTTCCTGAAAAATTTAGTCTTTACTTCTTTTCAAGTTCTTTCTGCCTGGTAATGAATGACTGGATGAAGCCCTATGCTTAAAAAGAACTTGAAGGAAGACACTATCATGTGGTTTGTTGCCCTTTTAAAAACTGTATGGGTTTCCATGGAGATTGTATGGCAATACAACAGTACTGTTAAATACGTAATTAATAGAAGACATTGAGTTTGTTTCTTGTTTATTTTTATTTTCCTGGACAGGACAGACCATTTTTGTTAAAGATTATAAAAATATATTTAATCCTAATACTGTTAATATTTTTATTTATTTTAAAAATTTTACTCACATATTTTATTCTAGTACTTTTGTAATTATATTTATAATTAATTGCTTTAAATTTAGATATTGTAAAGTATGCAAAAATTAAAAAAAATTATTTAAAAAAGTAGGTAAAAATTAGATATTAGTTTTCAAGGAATGGAATCATGTTCAGTAATCTAATGGTTTGTTATAATATATCCATTTATGTTTTATATGAACCATTTGGAATTTATTTTGGATAGAGAGTGAGGTAGGGAATACATACTGTATTTATTAAAATACAGTTTTTACTTTATCAAATATAATTATTAATCAGTTTTCCAAATACTACTTGTAATCATCTGTTCTCTCTGAATTTGAAATGCCCATTTTTATAATATATTAAATCCCTAGATATGCTTGAATGCATTTCTGAACTTGTATTTATTCTGATATATATCTTTTATTTCTACACTACTGATTTACTTCTCACAATGGTTAAGTCACTTTTAAATATAACACCTAATAGGAGAAGTACTCTTTTCATTTCTTTTTCATGTTTATTTTTCCAAATGAAAATTATTTCATCAAGATTCAAAAATAATACTCAAAAATAATACTCTTTTGGGTTAATTTTAATGTAGGTCATATTAGATTTAAAACTAATTTTAAAAAAGAACCAAAAAACAAGGTAGTTAACATTAAAAAAATAGAACATTAATTTGAGGAGAAATGATATTTTCAATCACAGATTCTCTTGACCCAAGAAACAAGATATGTTTTTCCAAAAATTCAAGTTTTTGATGTGTTCCTCAGCAATATTTTGTTTTCTTCACACATATTGTATCAGTTAGAATTTGTCTGTTGTGAGCAACAGAAACTGAGTCTAGCTAATTTAAGCAGAAAAGGAATTTATTCAAAGGCCATTGGTAGATCAGAAAATTGCTGAAGGGTTGGAGAACTAAGATATGATCAAAGACAAAAATCAGGGCAGCCCTGACAGGGAGCACTAGGCAGTTTTGTCTGAGAACTGAAGCAAGAGAGATGAACATGGACCATTTTCTTATGTTTTTACCTCATGCTGCTTATTAAGATCAAAGACCTGTTTTGCAAGTGAGGTGTCTAATTGGCTTGGTTTTGATCATGTGTTCAGTCTTGACATAAAAGGAGACATATAACTCTGGTAAGTCTCTCTATCCAGGTAACTGAATGCCTCCCCCAACTCTAAAATGAAGGCAGACTCTGGGAGGTCAATGATCTTACCCCAAACCAGGCCTCGTTTGTTCGGTCAGACCTTGGTGCTGAGAGGCATCCTGAGAAATGAGCAGGAGTGGGATCAGTATCTAAAATCCAGAGACAGTAGCATTCCCAGAAAGGATAGGAAGGATCTAAGGAAAGAAAAATCACAGTAGACTGAGCTAGACTCAACAATGGGATGTAGAGGAGAGTGAGGTAAGTCAGTTTAAGTGCAGTGTATGACTTGAATGTGCATGTGCCTAGATACAGTCCATCTGAAGGTGTGAATGCCTGTGAAGCCCCTTTATTTACATGATTTTTATGTGTACCATGTCAAGTATCTATCTATCTATCTATCTATCTATCTATCTATCTATCTATCTATCTATCTATCAAAGTAATTATTCTGAGTCCTACCACCTATTTATGAAGACATTTGTGAAATGGGAATTGATAAGCAGAAAGCTGTTTCTTTTCATGTAAGAAGGGTTAGGTTAGCACTGAGGATTTAGATTAGCACCAGGGCTATCATGGGTGGTTGTACATGTTGTATATTGTACAATTTCAGGAGCTATTCTTCGCACAGATTACAGTATGCATGTGTCACCTTCGTAGCTCACTTGGTTGTTCTGCCTAGAGTCAATAATAAGCCAGAACAGTAGAGGTAGCAACATCCTAAAGATGCATCAGTGGTCTGAAAAGGGTCATCCATGATAAGGCATGCAGTTAGCTGACCTGAATTGATGTCAAGTCTGAAAAAAAAAAGTAGCCTGAAAGAGCTCAATGACCTAAATTAGAGGAATCACTCCTGAGTGCTTCCATAGTTTCTAGGGTAGGGAGGGAATATTAAAAGGTAGTGGAGGAGGTGGTTGTATCTGTGAAAACTAAAAGAAACAGTGTGTTAAAGTAGTCTGTTTTTATACCCTAGATGGTAGGATCCCGGAGTCTTTTGAATTATTTGTGGTTAAATAACTTAGTAAATGTGGTTAATTTACTTTCAGGCCTTAACTCTAGTTGATCCTTGTTTGTTCTTTTTAGGGCTTAAACTTAACTTGCCTCCTTTGACAATGGGAGGAGTGTTGATGCTTTGTTAAACCCTTTAGGTGCTACCTGGCTGTGAAAGAGGATGCAGTCAGCTGGACTGATAGTTGCTACTACAGTGTGTTCTTACTGAACCTTGTTAACTGGCACAAATAGTAAAGTGAAGTGACATTAAATGGACTGAGTTCTTCATGATAAACCACCAGGAAATAATTCTTGGCCATGACATTTAAAGAAGATGGAAAAAATAAAAGACTGATTCTAAAGAGGGCTTAAGTAAAGGGGAAAATCAGATTTTTTACTAAAAAGTTCACACACAGGAAAGAGAGTGACTGGTGGAAAATTCTTTTCCTTTCAACCTAATCTTAATAAGATAGACATGATGGGAAACATTTCTAAGGCACATTTTCAAAGGTAGAATTTCTAAGTTCACAGACAAGTCAGTGTGTAAAGGCCCTGTGGCTTTAGCACTTTATGGACATTGACAAAATGTAAGTCTTGCAGTTCCAGAGCCCAAACAGATTAGCAAAATGATGGAGAAGAGTCCACTTAACTTGGGTCAAAGGCATATGGCTGATTTTTCACTCATAAGCATTTCACCTGCCTGACACTTTGCTTGGTGACAGGTGTTCAGTAGATATGCTCACTTTACTCTGCACGCTTACATAAAGCCATCAGAAGGCAAGACACTTTTTATTTTATTTTTAGGAGTGAAATGTGAGATAAGTGATGAAAGGAAAGTAGAAATCACTGATCTGTTCCCCCAAATGTTATTCCCTCACCTAACTAGTAAGAGAATTTATAAAGAATTCACTTCTTTTGGATGAATTTTGAAGAAAATGTGTGATGTGTGGAAATACGTGCCATGAAGGGAAACAACTAGCATATATGAGATAACTCTAAATGCTACCGATAATGTTATCTCATGAGGTATGGGTAGGATCAACCTCATTTTAGGGAAGAGAAACATGAGATGGAGAAATGCAAGATTCTGCCCTAATCATACCCTAGCATTTCAATTGTGCAGTCAGGATGGACCTGAGTCACCTCTGGTGGTAACACATATGCTTGTTCCTCCAGGCTGGCCTGCCTCCTGAGGACCTCTGTCCAACTTTCAACCCCATTTGTACACATTTGTAGGTGTTGCCTTCTGAGTGTGTATTAAAACACAGATACCTGAGGTTTGTTTTCTACCTTACCTCCTTACTGCATTCATAAATTATCAACTATTGCTTCAACATACTTCAGTTAGGATGATAGTCTTTATATTTGCTTGGTAACAACAATTAATTCTTCTATGCTATTGTTCAAGTTAAGACCTAATTTTCAAATTCCAGACATGAACGTAGACTTTGGTGTGACAGAGCCACCCAGCCAAAATGCACTGCTCCTTGGAACCCAAGGAGAAAAGGGGAAGGCTTCATTCATTGTTACTCTGGCAGAGCATAGCTCATTCGAGTGTGAAGTTTAGCTGAGTGTTATTCCACTAGTTACTGGGAACAGAAGAAAATGATGCACTTTGGCCTGCAGGATCCAGGGGTGATCTGCAGCAGCTGAAGAAGGACTTAGTTTATGCTATCAGACCATCTTTTAGGGAGTAGGGACAAAGGATCTTTGCTTTACGAGACTATAGAGGAATCGATAGGAGACACAGTCCTCCCTTGGCTAAGGTGCCCAATCATAAGCAACTTACATTCTATCAAATAACAACACTGAAAATCAAGTACTCATTTGTGCCTAACTTGGTTTAGCTCTGCATTTAAGCTACTGTATTAGTAATAAAATTTTTTGCTTTATTTTGCTTCTTACTTAACATTCAAAGATGCCAACAAATCTAGGCAACTGTCTGGTGGTCGTGGGAAAAATATCTCTTTATTAGATAACAGTTGTTTAGCAGGACCATTCTACACAAAAAATGTTTTCCTAGAGACCCCTATTTTGTCTATGTGTACAATCTCAAAGTTGAAGTCCATTGAAAAAAGCATTCATTTCATTATGGTCATATATGTACTATTCACTGTATAATAAAGAGATCAGGGTCTGAGGGTTAGATAAAGCTTTAGGTTAAATTCCTTTTCCTTAGACTTTCAGATACTCCAATGATGTAAATTTGACTTGTCTCATATTTAGACGGTAACTTTTTTGAATAGCTTTTCTTCTTCTGGAGTTTCTATAAGTGGAAAAATATATGTAGCCTCATCGCCATATTATTAGGATCTTGTTGCTTCTTTCCATCTTGTTTATTGAATGGGATCAATTCCTTTCTCTTGCTTGAAAATGAGCCATGGAGCTCACTGAGTTGTCTGTTCTAATTTGGAGCAATTACTTTGTGGGTTGTCTACACTGCTGTCAAACTCTGATTCATTTTTATTGGATTCTTGAGTCATTCTCAGAGATTGTTATAGCTCAAGGCTTTTTCTTTCTTAGATTTCACATGCACTTTGCTGGAGTGTATCTTCAAGTTACTTCCTCAAAAAGGGTAGAGGAGGTAAACTTTTTTGTATAAAAGATGTCTTTATCTTCCTATTACATTTTGTTGGGACTTTGAAGAAATGTAGAATAACAACTTCAAAATAAGTTTTCCTTAAACTTCAAGGAGGCGACTCCTCTACAGACTCTTTGTTCATGTGTCACAGGTTGTGACCTTCTGTTTTCCTGTAGAAAATGTTTTGTATACTATCCATCTTCAAGGAATTTGTGGAGTCTTTTTTTCTCTTTCATGTTTAGGAATTTTTTTTTAAAGAGAAAAAATAAAGACAACTTTTATCATTTATCATCAGTTTAACTGCTTAACAGCAACCCTGCAGGGAGAAGAGACAAGCAACTGCATTCTGCTGTGTTCAACTCTCTATTTTGAAAGAACAAACAAAGCAAACAAAATCTTGGCTGTCATCTGCAAGAGTGCACACACATTTGGGGTAAGAGGTAAAGGGGCAGCTAACCTTAGCATGTGCATTACAATAATCAAATTATCCTGAACAGTTCGAGAGAACAGTGAATCCGAGTTGTACAAGGATGTATAAACAAGCCTTTATACTACCTCTTCATAAGAACTTGGAGCTGAAGGGCTGACATTAGTAGTAACTAAGAGTTTAATCATAACTCAGGAAGAATTATTTCAGTGCTAGAAATTCTGTTTACAAGTGGCTATTAAGTTTTGTTTGTTTAGAAGTGCCACGTCTATATAAATCTATTTAGGTATGCATATACACACATCCATACATATATATACACCTTTATATATGCACACATATAAGTATATACACACATATGTATGACCCTCCGCTAGTTTCATTACAAGCATATTTCCTTATTTCCTATATCTTATAATAGAATATATGGACATTTGGTTAATTTATGTCTTGAGATTGTACATGTGCAATCATGGGAAAATTTGACATGTGCTAATGTAAACTTTATGAAGTCAGTCTTTCTGGCTACTTTAACTCTTAAAAATATTCAGATGATGCTTTTTTTGGACAAAAAATGTGCCCGCTCTGCAACTTTTATTTTTTCTAAAAGATTATCTGTAAAGTTGTTTTCATCATGTAGATCTTCAGGCTGACCATAGTATATTTTGAGTTTCTCTACCTGTAACACATTTACCCTCAATGCTTTCACCACAAAAGTACTTCAGGGGATTTGGCTAAGAGAATATGTAGGGAACCTGACTGTTGACATAGGTAGATTAAGTCTTCTAAGGGAAAAGGCTGTTTTCTTCACCTTGTCTCACTATCTGAAATTCTACCAGTTGAGTTAATAAAGATTAAATACTCATATTTAAATTAGTTTAAATGGTCAAGGTGTTTTTTCTTTTTTCCATCTATTTTAGAAGCATCTCTCTTATGGCATTGAAATTTGGAGGTAGGTGAAGGGATAAAACAATGAGAAAGCAGACGCTAGGGCATGTGGCCACAGGCATCTGATGCATGAGGCTAAGAGACAGGTGCCTAGACTTATAGGCTGTGCCCATGCACACAGCAACCTGGCCTCTGACAGCAGAATCGCGCACCCCTATCATCATTCCGACAGCCTCCTCGTCTCTTGTACTAACAGAGCAAACTGCAATTCGTTTTTCTCAGAGTTTGTAGTTTGAGGACTGCTCAGAGCCTGAGGACCTGTAACCCCAATTCCTAAGATAGCTGAGCCTCATAGACCAAGGCAACTCAACTATCTGCGTGCTGAGAATTCTCTCCTCTGTTTCCTCACAGCTGGAGCCATATTTGATCAAGTGATGACTCACTGGACTGTGTACTCCAATTTCCCTGTAAGAAAGATAATGAGAAAAGGAAATGCCTACAGGGGAAGGAGGATAGAGGTAGTTTTGGACTTCTTCCTAAAAATATGAAGCAATACTTATCTTCTAGGCCTGGGTTTGATGCTAGCTCAAAGGATATAGACTATATCTCTGTTCAAGAAATCTTGCTTTTAAAAATATCTGTTAGAATTAAGAGGAAGGCTTAATTTTGAATTTAAAACTGGATTGGGTTAGCTGATTCCACTCTGGAAGCTGTGGAAATGTGGAGTCACACTTTTTCAGATAATATGTATAGCTATGCAAGGATTGAGTTACATATTTTCAGTTAACTTTCTCTCACCAGTGGGTTGATATTATTTTTGCTACACTGATAATTCATGTCTCTGTTCAGAATATAAAAAGGTTCTCATCTTGGATTAAAAGTAATTTTTGAATTTTTGAATTTGTAAATTTGATAGATTAATGAGTTGGATAGATTAATGAATTAATGAAAAAGAATGAATTGGAGTTTAGTGAACATAATTTATAAGTCAGATATTATTTATGTGCTTTATACATTCTGAAAAATTTATTCAATAACAATACCTCTTTGGAAAATCATTTTAAAATAGTTTACAATTAAGTAAATTTACTTTCAATGAACCGAAATTGCCCAAGGTCACCTAGTTTTTAAGTGGTTGTTGCATTCAAATCTGGGTTTTTGTGACAATCAAATCTGGCTCTTTCTATTACCCCCCATTATGACTCTGAAAATGACTGTTGACAAGTTTGGACAGAAATATCTGTCACTGATTTGCCATCAGGTGTGGAAATACTCGCACTGAAGTAACTGAAAGGCATAATTTCTAGAAAGTACTAGTTGATTAATTAAATGTAATTCTGCAACCCATGAAAAGCACAGGGTGGGAGTCATATTAATCAGCCCTTGTCCTCAGCCACAAGTCTTTATAATACATAGTTCAGTAACAGACTCAATATTAAAGCAGAAGGTGACTTTGGGATAATTTTGCTCACCCTCCTATTTTTACAATAGATCAAACTGAGATTCAAAGAGACCGAGAAAACATCTAAAAATTATATAACTTGTGTGATTAGTTTTCTCAGGAATCAGGCCCTTGCTGAATGACAGAGATGAAATTTGATTTGAAAGGTGAAAAAAGTGCAGACTAGTTCAATGTTCAGGGTGCTTAATGGAAAACATTATGGTAAATAACAGATTGGAAAAGGAACAACTAATGTTTCTGGGAGTATTGCTGGGGGTGCATGAGGTGGAGAAACCTGCAAAATAAGGGGATGTCTACATTGGTTTTGTGAGCAGGTGAAGATTACAGTTTTGTCAAGAACCATCCTGGAAGATCATTCAGATTGTTAGAAATGTTTGGGAAGGCATTTACCATTGTTACCTATTTCAAATGCTTGTGTTTCACTTGGAATTGATGAAGGACTAAAAGTCAAAGAAACACAACTCCTGAGAACAATTTATGCAGTTTATTGCATAATTTGTACACCAAATGTCTAAAGCACCTGGAAGCAGAGCATCAAAAAGCAAGAGGTTAAATTATGACCCCACCACATACTTGGCATGTCAGGGCACCCACACAGGGCACCCACACAAAAACTTCTGTTGAACTTTTCTGATTCCAATAAAGGGAGCTCTGAGGGAAATGGCCAGTCTTCTAACTGTAATAACATTCTCGCTAAAGAGGTCTGGTTTCAGTACTCATTTAAATGTGAGAAAAGCCTTTTACCTCAATTTTTTTTGTTTTCTTTTTAAAGAGCAATTCTGGTTCCTGAAAGAGGGAAATGTTACCCTGCTTGTCTCAGCCTAGGAAAGAGCACCACTGGCAAACTTGGCAACTGTTCTGAAGAGAGTTGTGTGGCCAGCTCTTCAGGCTAGAAGTGTAATGGTAACTGCATAATGATGAGAAAAATCAAAGACCAAAGGAACAATTACAGCTTGGTAGAAACAAATATACAAATAAACCCAGCTTTTGGATAATTTTTGAAAGGATGCCTTCGGGTCTTGAGGAGATATTCTGGTTATAGGTTCTGGTGGAAAATCATAATCAGAAGAGGGCAGACACAGGATCTGATAACCAGTGGTTAAACTTCTGTGTGCAATTGTGATTAGTTGGTCAAGGAAGGGTAATTGGGCATCAGAGAACCAAGAATAACACTGAAATTTAGGCACCGGTGTCTGCTTAGTGAGAGCACAGAATGGAGGAAAGGAAGGTCTATGTTTCTGGGCCCCAGTGGAAACACCTAGTGCTGTTTGTCATGTGCTGATTGTTTGTTCTTGGCAAATCACCTTGCTCTTTGGACCTCAGTTTTCTTTCCTGTAAAAAATAAAAGCTTGGCTAGATGACTTCAAAGGTCTCCCATCTACAACACTGTATCATCCACACTTTCTAGGTCTTTAAATATATATATGTATTTGTATTTGTGTGTGTATATTATATATACATATATATTTTAAACAGTTGAGTTCTTTCTAGAAGTTCAGTAAATTTAGTTGATACTTCAATGCTTGCAAAGATGAATAACTTCTGGTTCCTGTCCTTAAGAGACTGACAATTTAATGCTTTTTATTTATTGAAACATATGTGAAATTCAGTGCCATATGAATATGTATTCACTCTGCTGTACATGACAAAAAATGAAAAAGGAATATAGGTTACTATGTGGCTCTTGATTTTAGGAGTCTGAAAAAATACAGGTGAAGCAAGTAGAAGACAATTAAGGGATAAACTTTTGGATCCTGACTGTAAATACAACTGAGATTCATAATATGGGTTGGGAAGTCAGAACATGTCTACTAGGGAAGGAGGGACTTGGCAGGACCTTGGAAGAGTCCTAGAATTTGAATAGGCAGAGAGAGAGAAGACAAGGCAATGACAGCTGGGCGAAATAATACAATAATTAATAGAAGAAATATTCATAGTTTTTCTCAGAAGCACTGAGAGAGATTCAGCTGTCTTCTGCCAAATGTTAACCCAGATGGTATATACAAATTTCATAATTAACAGTTCACCCCGTCACCACAGGTGCTTAAGGATAAGTCTCAAGTTATTTATTTTGGGGGCCACCATAAAAGAAGGGAAAGACCTAGAGGGGAGAAAAAAGGGAGAGGGAAGGTGGGAGTAATGTGCCCCATACTTTTCTAAGACCAGTGAGTTTGATTAGTTTCTTTTTGGATAGTGTTTCTGAAGCTGTTTATATGTTTCATCTGTTTTCAGTGGCTAACTGGTCTAGTTTTACTAGGCACGCAGATTGAGTTCACAAGGTCAGCAGATGAATATACTCAAGATCACAGTGCTTGACACATGCTCTCCTTTGTTTCCCTTTGTTTGCTGAGACTGGGGCAAGAGAAGGTGGGTAATCTCCAGAAATTAATCATCATCTCTGTTGTAAACATAAGTAAGAGAATATTGCACCAATGATGGATATTGAGAGGTACCCATAGTAGCATTCCTGAACACAGGGTTGAGACCACGCTGGGTTAGCTATGAGTGAGTTCCAGTTTCCTGTCTGTTTCCTATGCCAGTCATGTCTACAGAGGCACACCAATGCTTTATGCCTGAAAGTCCCTAAGTAAAATTGCAAAGTGAGCAGAGTTTACCATTTTGGGCTGCTTTTCCATTTTGTTTCTCTCTCAACTCTTGTGAGAGGAGTTTTTACTTTGGTTATTACCTCCATCCTTGAAGTTCTACACATTTCCCTGATGAGGAGGCAAGATGGTGGTATTGTGTGAGGACCTTTCAGGGAGGCTGTGCAGACATAGGTAGAGAAGTGAGAGAAAAGCTATGAATGGCATGGACAAAAACTAAGAGTGATATGAGTAGAAACCTTGAAGGGAGAGAATATTTAGAAGTAAGGAAATTAGTCTGGGTTATTCCAGGGAAGGTACAGCTAAAAAGCAACTCCTGAATTTGGTACCAAGGACATATTTGATGAGTTTTTGTGAGCTTAATCTCCAAATGGAGAGAGAGTCGGAAGCTGCTGGCAATCTAAGAAGTGGGCACAGTAACTCGGGCTGGAATGCTCATTTGAAAACTTGACTTGGAGGAGGCTTACAATGCTCTGCTTTTGTTAGTCGTGAGGAGGATCGATTTCTCAAGCTGTCAGTTGCTTGTGCTAAACGGAAGCCAGCTCACCTGCAAAAAGAGACAAGCAGGTTGCAAACGTTACCTTGAACTTGATAAGTAGATCCTTCAACAGAATCATTTCCTTCCCCTTCGGAAATGTTGCTTCTAATGAACTGTGTACAAGAAATAAAAAGGGGCTTGTCTCTCTTAATCCTGTTGATTCCTGAGTGCTTTCATCTTGCCCAGTTTCTGTCATGTAGGGATTGGAGGGTAGTTTGTTCTTAAGCATGGAGGGGTCTTAGTTGCCCCACCCAACACTTTTCATTCAGTAGGAGTGAAAAAGTCCTAAATAGTAATTTCCCAAGGCTGGAGTGTTTTCTGGCTCTGGTTTCCAAATTTGCCTGGGTATTTGTATCTTGTGGGAAACCCTTAAAGCACAGACTCTTCATTCCAAACTGGAGACTCTAACTTAGTGGGTCTGAGTTTGATTTATAGGAAATAACCCACTGAGGCTTCATCTATAACAATAGATTGCATGATTTTTCTGTAACAGGTCAGATAGTAAATGTCTTTTCTATTCGAATCAGTCATTTTGTCTCTGTTGCAGCTACTTTGCTGTTATTCTGTAAAAGCCATTGTAGATACTAAATGGAAGAGACTGTGCTAGAATTAAACATACTGCAATTTGAATTGGATGTAGTTCTCATGTGCACAAAATATTGTTTTTGTTTTTCTCTCAGCTATTTAGAAATGTAAAAGCAATCCTTAGCTTGTATGTTGTACAAAATTAGGGAATGGGCCATATTTGGCCCCTGAGCCATAGCCTGACAACTCATGAGCTATGATTCTTGAGTACTAAACTGGAAACACCAAATAAATGCTTAGTAACATAGTTCAGATGCTCAGTAACATAGTTCTCCTGATCTGTGATCAGACTAGGGTGGTATGGCTGTAGTTGTAATATAGTTTAGAGTATGCATTTGGAAGCCTGGTGTTACTACTTTCTAGCTGTGTAATGTTGGTTGTTATACTTCCCAGGCCTCCGCTGCCTGGGAATAGATATCATTCATATTTCCTGGGCTACTGCTGAGATTAAATGAGATATTATATATTGACTCCTTGTTCAGTGTGATGCTTAATAATTGTAACTGCTTAGTAAATGTCAACATTAATGTTATTACAAGTTTCCATGCTTGGCATGGTAGAGATCAAATAAGCAGATAAAGTCAGTTCTCAACCTTAAAAGAACTCACACTAACCAGCAGGATAAGACATGCATCCAAACAACCATTTTATGACAGAATATGCTTCACTTGTGCTATTAAATATACTGACACTGGGTCTGTAGGCTTGGGGGGGAAGCATTGTGGGCTCTGAGCTGGGAAGACGGGTCTGTTACTTTGTTTGGCAGGCCAAATCATCTTTGTTCTTCCTTTAGTTACAAGGTAATGTCTAACTTTTGTCGGATTCCATCCATGATTAGAGGGCCTCTTGTAGATTCAGAGCAACTTTAGTAGGATCTGTATTCTGGTAGCCAGTTTTCCTGAATTGATTTACATGTCAAATTCATCGTGAACTATCAAAGGAGTGAATAAACACAGAGGCTGTCCTTAGGATATAATCAGTTCAAACTTGTGGAGTTTCTTGAGTCATTGATAAAAATGAGAGGAGAGGATCATTTTTGAATTAACAGAAAAGTTTTTGCACTATTTGATGCAGTTTCTTTGAAAACAAATCAAAGCAAAAATATACTATATCTTCACTGTAGAAATCTAAAAATATATTGGAAAACACAAAGGAAGAGATGAAAATAACTTACATTCTCAGTATTTGACTACACTCACCATTAACCTTTTTCTGCATGTTTCCATATTTTTAGAATTATACATTGATATTTACATTTATGTAGATCATGTATTCTTTTGAATAGATGGAGACTATACTACATAAATTATTTTTTAAAAACTTTCTTCAGTTTAATAATATTGCATGGCACTAAGCATTTATTATGCATTAGCATTTCTTGAAAGTGATTTGATGCATAATTATTTTCTTATGCCTGGGAAATGAAAATTACAATGTATAAAAATGTGTTTTGGTAGCCACAGAGGCATGCCTTTCCAGTTGCTGTGAGGAATGTAGTTGACTGACAGCATCCAGCGGCTACACTTTCAGGATCTGCCCTGTCAGCCCATGGAGGCCCCTGCTGTGACTGCACTACACATGGAGCTGGGCTATTTCTAACTGATATGGAATCCTCCCCTGGGCAGGCATGCACTGTGGCACACCGTAGGTCAGACTGGCATTTCCTCAGAGCTGCACTGCTTCCCGAGGCATCTTCTCTCCTCTCTTGTTTCTCTTCTTTCACTGGTGTCCAATATGCAGCACAGTTAGAGGGTTCTCCCTTCCTACATCTAACCTCCCTCTTTATCTTTCATATACCTTTTCCAATCAATCCTTTCCCCCGCTTTTATTCTTTCTTTAAATTTTTTACAACATCAGCAAATGATTATCGGAATGCCTTTCCCTCCCTCTGAAACTACCCCCCTTCACTCAAACTCCTCTCTCCTTGATGTTTGTTGATCTATGTTAAAATCTCTCCCCCACTCCACCTCCTCTCTGTGGTAATGAACTTTTGCTGGGTGAGGAATTGTGTTCCTGAGACACAGTAAACACGCTGGTACGCTGGTAGATGTCCAGTCTTAACTTTGCATTGAATAGCCAGTCGGTACTCATTTAAGGTCACTCATTGTCCAGTTTCTATGATGTTTTGCTCTCTTTGGCTTATAGCTCTGCCGTGTGCCTAGGGGGTCTCATCCCCAGCCATTGTCAATAAAGAAGTTACATGTTATGGAGCGGCATCTGTTGATGGCCTTTGCAGGTCATTTTCTCTCCTTTAGTTTGCCATTTTGCTGTGAAGCCAATGACCTGGCTCTGTGGCCCTTGTCTCCCATGGAATGGGGAGGGGCACTTTTCTCTTGTAGGTGGCATATCAGAACTGGAATTATGTCCCATCCACTCCTGGTAAGGCCATAGGTGTGATTCTGTGATAGATCTTTACCATGGTCATTTCTCTGTTCATTATACAATCGCTTTCTCAATGTTTCTTCTCTAGCATCCTGTTCAGATGTGTGGGGAGGATCTTTAACTGGTCCCTCCACCCATTCTATGTTAGTGTTTGTATTATTTGTTTCTTCTTATTTTTCCTGAGGACTAAGTGAAGTGGAGTGAGAGTAAAACAGGAGGGGTTTCTAGTTTGCCCACCCCAACCCCCACCAGAG
Organism: Uropsilus gracilis; assembly: GCA_004024945.1. Taxonomy (NCBI): domain Eukaryota; kingdom Metazoa; phylum Chordata; class Mammalia; order Eulipotyphla; family Talpidae; genus Uropsilus; species Uropsilus gracilis. Next base: position 68,703 of record PVHY01006069.1, read on the forward strand.
CCCTGCCAGGGTCCAGTGTGTAGGGGTATCTGCGCACTGGCCTACTCGGCCACACCTGAGGCAGGTCCCTACCACCAGCCCCCCAGCCTTCAATCCAAAGGTGGGGCATGCTGGCATGCACAATGTGTTGTGACCAGCTGCCATGGCTGACTGCAGGGCCCCAGGGCTCAAAGACCCAGTGTCCCAATCAATCCTTTATATTTTGAATTGCATTTTGGTAGCTTCTTTCTGAACAACCTAAAAGACAAGTTTTGATCTTCCTTGACTTACAGTAGGGTCATGTTCTGATGAATCCATTGGAAGTTGAAAATATCACAAATCAAAAGGCTGACTGGGAGTTGTAGCTAGTTGTGATTGCTGAATATATAGAGAATATGTGGTACATGTACACAATACAATACTGCTCAACTATAAAGAAAGGTGAAATCTTGCCATGTATGATGACATAGATGAAACTGGAGGAGATTATACTAAGTGAAATAAGTTAGAAGGTGAAACACAAATACTGGATGATTTCACTCATGTGAAAAAAAAAACAATGGGATTATGCTAGCTGAAATTAATCAGAAGGAAATAGGAAAATAGTGGATGATCTCACTTATATTTGGAATTTAGATCAAACAAAAGGACAAGAAATAATGAAAGCTAACTAGTTGACTATAGAAATAAAATATCTAGCAAAAGAGATAGAAGGAATTGGGTGAAACAGGGGAGGGAAGAATACAAGAGAAAATAGTGATAGGTCATGGTGACATGGTGGCTGGAGCTATATAGACTACAACATCAAAAAAATTTATAGTAAAAAAGACCAATAGAACAGAAAAAGCTAAAACAAAAAGCCCTAGATATCTGACTGCATAATTGAGGTTCCAGTGTCTAGAGGGAGTGGTGAAGGTGGGGAGCAAGTTGGAAAGGGACCCAATGGAGGTGGTCAACTACATATACTTTGGTGTTAGATGTGGAGTTCATACATCTGAAGAGGTATGAACCTGTAACCCTAAATCATATACAGTATTTTGCACCATTAGCCATAATTTTTAAAAAATGATATAATTTAAAAAAAGACTATGGTACAATTGTTTCTTTCACATATCACTTTCATATCATTGTAAAGTTGAGAATACTTGAATGATAGTTGAGTCATATCAGTGGGGACCATCTACATATAGGTCCTACTTCTTCACTGCTTATCCTGCCTTAAAGGCAATGTCTACTATTACTTTGTCACGTATCCTTCCAGAGTTCTTTATTCATATGTAGGCATTTTGACTATTTCTCCTTCTCTTTTGTTTTTCTTCTATGAAATCTTCCATCTTTTCCCTTCTCTTAACAAGACTGCGGTCACATAATACACGTTGTCCTACATGTTGTTTTCACTTAACATATCTTGAGGGCAGGTCTTATTAACACATGTAAGATTACCTAATTCTTTCCCACTATACAGTATTATATATCTAATAATTGCAAAAATATAAAGTGTTTAACAATAGTTGATATTAAATATTGATTAAATAATTAATATTTATGTTAGACATTAATTTTATGATAATGCATATGATAGACATACTATATTAATATTATATATATTAATTAAACATAATCTAATTCTTTTTTATCCGGATGTTTTCAACATTGTGTATTCATAGTTGTGTTGTAATGATTTAGAAATTTTTTATATTAGAAATTTCATACAAATGTAGAACTTTTGAGTATAATATAAAATACCCATTATATTATTCAGCAACTATAAGTACAATATCATTTAGTTTAAATGAGAATTTTGTTCTGCCTACTGGATTACTTTGAGCCCATATATAAATGTATTTATACTCTTGTGTGAGAATATCTTTAGGAACAAATCCCAGATGTTAGGCCAATGAATATGGGTACTGTGATTTTGAGAGTTATTGTCAAATTTTCTTCCATGGTGGGAGTACTGATTTCCATTCCCAGGCAGCAGTGTCATCACTTGTAATGGCAGCATAAACTAAATAGAACTGAACAAGTACCATTAAGTGCTTCTCTTGTGGTTTGTCTTTAGGCTTATATCTTGTTGATTTTTATCATTAGTTTTATAAATTATAAAACCTGGTTAAAAATTCTGTCATTTAAAGGAGATTGATATGAAGACCATTATATTAATAGGGGTCACTTATAGCTAGTAAGATATCAGAATAAATTAGAAAGACAAAAATGTAGAATGTTATGTCATTAGGAAAAATGACAAACAGAATAAACATGCAGTGAGAGTCAGAAGACTTTTTTTTTTTTTTTTTGGTCTTCTGTGTATCCTCAGTTTCCTTTGTCCAGTGAACTCGCAGGATTCTTGTGAGGATGGATTATGAAAGCAAATGCATTTCATTATTAAGAAGACCACTATTACTAATAAGCAAGATAGTCCTTAAACATGCTGAATAACACCCTAACATATTCTGGTGAAATTCTTTCAGTTTAGATTTCTTTTTTTTTTCTTTTTTCTTTTTTTGGTGAAAAATCAAAAGCATACTTTAGTTTCCACATCTGTAAATGGTGATTAAAAAAATATTTATATATGAATTTCACATCTTTGTAATCCCAGGGATTTACCCTCTCCCACCCTCCCTGACCAATCCCACTCTCTCCCCCCAGCCCCTGGCCCCAAGTTGTATACTTTAGTTTGGTTGTTAGCTTGTTTAGACTTTTCCTCATGACTTTTGTTTTTTTTTCCTATATCCGATATATTAGTGAAATCATTGGTTTCTTTTTTTTTTTTTACTTGTTTCTGCTAATATGATTTCTTCTAACTATATCCATGTTACCGTAAAATCATTAAATTTGTCATTTTTAATTGATGAATAATATTTCATTTTATATATATACCACATCCTTTTCATCCAGTCATCTGTTTTGGGACATTTAGGTTGCTTCCAACTCCTTGCAATTATAAATAGTGCTGCAGTAAACATCTGAACATAGGTGTCCCTTTGTACCCACACTGAGATCTCCTTTGCATAGATTTCCAAGGGAGCAATTGCTGGGTCAAATGGTCGTTCCATTTTCATTAATTTGAGGGTCTTCCACACAGCTTTCCATAGTGGTTGGACCAGTTTACTTTCCCACCAGCAGTGTAAGAATGTTCCTTTCTCTCCACATCCACGCCAGCACTTGTTGTTGCCCGCTTTGTTTTTTTTTGGGATGTGGGCCATTCTAACTGGTGTAAGGTGGTGGTATCTCTTTGTGGCTTTGATTTGCATTTCCCTTATTGCTAGTGACATTGAGCAATTTTTCATGTGCCTGTTAACCATTTGTATTTCCTCTTTGGAGAACTGTCTTTTTAGTTCTTCTCCCCATTTTTTGATTGGGTTTCTTGTTTTGTTTTTATTTAGTTGTGTGAGTTCCTTCTGGATCTTCGTTATTAAACCTTTATCACTCTTGTGGATAAAATGGGGATATTAATTTACCTCATAGATTTATTGTGAAGACTATTGAGTTACTAATGTATAACTCAAGAGCATCTAGTAGGTGCTTAATAACTACTAGTTATCATCTTTAATATACCACAATTTTATTTCACTTTTTAAATGCAATTTAGATAAATTATAACAGGCTGTAGAAAAAATCATTTAAAAAATGAATTCAAAGCTTAAAAACATAAATATCCTTAGAAAAATGTAAAACTATAAAAGGAAATGGTGACATAAGGAATCAAATAATTGAGTAAAAAAAAAAACCAACTGTAATGAGAGATATTCTTATTTAAAGCAAATCATGATATACAAGAAATTATTATGTCAAATGTATACTTTACTGAACTGTTGAATATACAAGTATGTGTTATCTCCACTGGGTAAGGCTTAGGCAATATTTTGAACTTAAGCAAAAAAAAAAAAAAAGAATGTTCACAAAATTTTGTCTTAAGATCATCCTTTTTATTATTTGTGCCCCTCCTACCTCTTCATCTAAATCAATTATGGGTGTGCTCACCTTGTCTTTCCTTCTGCTTACAGCTGTGAGCTCAATTCTTAATGCTTTACCTTAGGCAAAACAATTTCTTCTAAAATTTTCTCTCCCTTCTTCTGCTTATTGGAGGAAAATAATCAGATAGATTAATTCACATGAGATTTGACTTTTATTCTATCTTTATGAAAAGCAGATGGCTAGGCTAGCTCCCATTTCAGTGATATAGATGGAAAACACAAAGTCCAAAGATTTAGCAGTACACTCTCCTTTTCATTTCCAGTCCTGTCAGTTTTATATCCTTAATACCACTTGAATTTATCCTCTTTTATACAGTTTCACTCTATAAAACCTTAAAGTCCTCATCAACTTTCATCTAGATAACTGCTCCAGCCTCTTAATAAAAAAGAAATCGAACTTTTCCTAAAAGTCTCTGAAAGCTCCATTTTTTGAGGTATAAGAGCAATATAGTCAGATACCGCTTTACCTCTATGTCTTTACCCCATTCTCATTTCCCACTACCAGTCTGTCTCTCAAATCTCTTGCTCACTTGCCTCCATATTTCTTTGTGTTGCAAATACTTAATCTGATAAATAGTGGCTCTTAATTTTATTTATTCTCTTTGATAGCCAATCTATAACTTCTTTTTGATGAAACTATTGCAAGACTTGGAACCAAATTTGTTGGGATGGTCTTTCTCATCTTACAAATATATAGATATTTAATAGTGTACATCTAATTTTATCCCTAATTTTCTTAGTTCCCTTTATTTACCCCACCCCTGACTTTTTTTAAATTAAAAATTTTGTCTGTGGTTTTGAAAGTTCCCTAAATCCATTTTAGACCAAGGTGAGTAGTAACCAACTAACTAAAAATAAACATATGCCTACTTCTACTGATCTTTCCAAACCCAGCCTAAATACTATCTCCTTTGGGGCAGACATTTTCCACTGACTTAAGGTCAGCTCTCTGTCTTCTATGATTCCCGTACCACTCTGAGTCACTATAACTCTAGTTATGCTGTGTTGTAAATATTTATCTTTTTCTCTGCTAAATTGAACTTCATATATGCATGTTGTCCTTTATCACTGTATTTCCTTTTTCTAGGACATATGTCAGCACTTGATTAAGTGTTTATTGAATGAAAATGGATAAATAATTCTACAAACCAAGTAACATAGAGCTTCTGGTCAGGTCAATTCTTATCTTAGAGAATGTGGTTGCCTTATGAACATGGAATCTCATACTTACTCATCCTTTTTGAAAATACTGGAAATCTATGCTGACTTTTAGATTGATATTTCCAAGTTAACTTTTCGTAGTTTTATCACAATATGTTTGGTGGAAGGAGTGCCAGGAATAAAAAAGACATTTGTTCAAATTGTTGTTATATAGTCTCCCTTGAGCTATGAAATAACTTAGATCCCAGGAGGAAGGAGATGGTTCCTTTGAGTAGGCACTGAAGAATAAAGGAGGAGAATGTGGGGGGGGGGGAAGGCTAGTACATCCTTACCTAAACAAAAATTCAATGTCTCCCTGCTTTCCCTACTACTAATTTCCTAATTGCTAGATGTTAGCAATTAAGAGGTCTATAACCTCTGTATTAGTCTCACTGGGTACATAAGCAGTAGGACCCCGTAGCTATGTCCACTGGCAGTAATGGTGAGTCAGCTATTTAATGATCATTTCCAGTGATTTCTTAGTTGAGCTCTTGCGATGAGCTCCCACAAGCTAGTGGGTTTTTTTGGTTTCTTCTCTGCAGAGCATAGCAACAGGCCATCAGTAATGTCTGCTGACCAGGAAGAGAAGCTGGAAGATAATCAGATAATCAAAGATAAACAGATAATCAAAGAACTAAAAGATTTTTGTTGTTCATTTGTTTTGTATCAAGGAAAATTTATGAGTATGCTTCTTAATTTAAAAATACAAATAAAAAGAGATGTTTGGTATTTACTGTATATTTGAGTCTGATGTAGTATATTACCAGGTTTTCTTTAAGTGTTTTGGAAGCTGACATGCATAATATAAGTTAGGCATATCTTCTATTTTATGTCCAGCTGCAGATTTATCACCAAGTTTCGAGGCTTGATGTCAGATTTGGTTTTTAGGTCTTTAGGTTAGTTATCCTGGGTGAATTTAATATTCACTTTGATATCCCTCTCCGGTCCCCTGTCATGAAAATTTATGTCTGTGCTAGAGGCCTTTTTTTTTCTTTTTCTTCCAAGATAGTCTTTCATCATTCATGTAAAGGACACATTTTAGACCTTATGTTCTGTCCAGGTTCATTTCCAGGATGCATTCTGCGAGACCTAAAAAAGCCCATGTTAATGCACATTTTTCATGGTTCTCTTTCAGGTACACCTATTACTGAACATCATTAGACTGACTATAATGCCTGGCAACTGGTCATTTTGAGAACACAGTGAGTTCCTTACTCACCCTACTTCTAACCAGAAAAAGCCAGAGATATAAAGGATTTCTTTTTTACTGTAATAAGTGGTAGGGAACTAGTCTGACCAAAGTTAGTGTCTTCTAGAGTTTAGCTCCTTGAGGTGCTTGATAATAAAAGGATTCTAGTCAAACTTAGTATGTATTTTTCTCTTGATGCTCCATAACAAATATCAGCATATTATAAGATCTAACGTTAGTAAGTTAAATTTGTTTAGCTCAGTGTATTTCTCAGAAATATTTGATAATGGAACACGTTAAAAAAAGTTGACATTATTAACATTAACATTAATTTAGTTAACTGGTCTAGTAGTGTGTTAGTCTCTTTCATGACCATGAAATTTTTCCATTGTAAATGCTAACTTCAGATGTATATGGCCATGATTTTCCAATAGACAGAGAAAACAAAACAAAGCAAAACAGCTTTTGTTAATTCCTATAGCAAGCACTTACTGTTGCATGAGATGATACACATGAAGATAATATAGCAAGTGATATTGCAATAGTAATTTGATGGCTGTTTTGCTGTTCATAGCTCATTGTTTCATAGGAAGAGCGAGCTCATGGTGTTGTCAAAAGTGTTCTCTGAGCAGCCAAGGAGACCTGGCATGGTCAAAGGAGTACTGAACAAAACCATAAGACCAATGTCAGACTATTTTTTGCTTTTATCCTTTAGATCTAAGCTATGTACCTTCTATAAGCTTCTGGAATACTGACTGGCATAATATATAAAAACTCCTCCAAAATATTGAGAAAGTAAATGATAGTTCTTTAGTCCCTGAACTAGGTCATCTACAAAATTGCATTCATGAGTGTCATCATTGTGGTAGATTATAATTTTTTTTGGAAGTACTTACTTCCTTGGCTTCACCCTACCTCAGTGGAAGAAGTCTGGTTACGTGCCTTGTTCATCTTAAACTTGGCCATGAACTAGCTTTGACAAATGGGAGTACATGAGAATGTCAGTCTGGAATTTTGAACTGAGGTTTAGGAAGCATTGTTTTTTCCATCTATCTTTTCAGAGCTTCCAAATATCTTCATAAACAAAATGGAGTCTAGGTATTTGTTTTCTTTCCAACTTGGACAGTCAAAGGAACAATGAAATGATTTGCTCCAGTCACACTCTATTCTACAGGCTAGAGCAAACTCTCCAACCAACTGCAGATCTATGAGAACACAACTAACTGTTTAAGTGATCACTTTTGGGAGTGGTTTGTTATAAGGCATTAGAAAAGCAATAGTTAAACTAACATATTTCCTAAGCAACACTCCTGCAATTTAGTAAAAAATGTGCTTTAGTTCAGCAATTTATGAGGTTATTTAAAAACTGATTTTTCTCATTTAAATATACTTAATCATTTTGAAACTGAAGAGACATAAAACTGGAATATGAGAGGTTATTCAGTTTGAAATTCTTGTTCTGCAGATAAAAACAAACAAACTGATGTCCAGGTATGCCCAAGCTTATATAATTTTTAATTTGTGTTAGTAGAAGACAAAAGCTTAGAATTTACAAAACAATGCCTCAAAGATCCTACTGGGAAACTTGATGAAAATGAGACCAAATTGTGTGTGGAAATCAGCCTATTTTGTAACTTTGAAATATGCAGAGAACAAGAAGTCCAATAAAAGGCAACAATGGCTTTGGGAAAAGCAGGATATATTTTAAAATATCCTTTGGGAGGAAGCTGCCCTTTGCACTTGTTAGCTACTGTCATTCAGAGGCATAATTTTAGCTAACATTGATATGCTGATTAGACACAATCTTATGTTTTGATCTCAGCTGACCCAAGAGTCTCAATTTTGATTCAATTAAAACAGGTGACATTCAATTGGAAAATTTCCTCAAGTTGAATTTGATTAAAGCAGTTGATTCCAAATCACTTCTAGTACTGCCTATTTTGCAAACACAATTGCACTTTCTTTAAAAAAAAATCACATTAGACACCTTTTAGGGGTCATTCAGCTCACATAAGTCTTGTTAAATTTTGCTGCATTTTCGAATTTTGGAGAGCACACTTAGATTATAAATTTGTTTCCTCTTCAGAAAATCTTATACTGTTATATCAAGATATTATATAGCTTTAACTATATACATATTTATATATTTTATATATTTATATATTTTAATAATTAATTTTGTTAAACCTTATTGTTCGTTAATTCATTCCCCTATTCTCCACCTTTTTACTTTTTAATCTGATAGGCATTTTGACCAAAAATCATATTTAATTGCTTTAGGGTAAATCAGTTAATCAGGCTTTTTATGCTACTAGCCTCTGTGGCTACTACCTGTGACCTTGATCATGTTAATACAGATGATAGGAGGCGCCTACCCCTCCTGCTTTTTTTTCCTTTTCACCGGGTTTCACAGAAGGTGCTTGGGAGCATGGGTGCAGGACACTTGCACAGCACACTGAATTGTGGGTACATGTGCCCAAAGAGCATGGATGTGTGCATGTGTGAGTGGGCACAACTGAATTTAGGAGAGATAACAGTGGCGGCAGCAGCAGCGCTATTGTCTCCATCCTTATGAGCACCATGACTATAGATGAGAAGAGAGAAA
>PVHY01006070.1:0-67147 GCA_004024945.1 Uropsilus gracilis
TACATTCACTATATTGAATATGATGTTTATTTCGCAGGCACATCTATGTCAAAACTTTAGTAAATTGTATGTTTTACATATGTACAATTAACTGTGTATCATTAAAACTGGGGTGGTGAGAAGATTTATAGAAGCTAGATAGGACTTACTCGTTGAATGTTCGCAGTTAACGAAACTATTTAGAGTCAAAACTGATTTCCGATTTTCTGGTTGTATAATACATGGGAGGTGATAATTTTACCCATAAATAAGATATGTCAGAGTAACCGTTTTGAATTTTATAGATGGAAAAAGAACCACATCTATGGGAAGTGTTCACTAACAAAGTATGAGAAAGGTATGGTATGACAAGAGATCTGAAGATCCAGAATACAAAGTCTGACAAGACAAGAAGATCCAGCAAATCAGAGTGAGGGCAGAAAATGATAGAGTGCTAAGAAGAAATTCAGATAAGGGCAGTGTCCTAGAAAATCAAGAACATTGTTTTTACTTGAACACTGTCCTTACATGAATGATTAGCAGTATTTCTGAAAAAAACCTGAGCAAGATAAGAACTGGAAAATATCTGTTCAATTTACTAATTAACCATTGGAGGTCTTGGCAAGAAAAATTTGTATGACGTGGATAGATGGTAGCCGAATTACAGAAGGTCTGAGATAGAAAAGTATACTCTACTGGCTCTTTTCCAAGAAGACTTGGAAGGGGGCCGGTGGTGGTGAGGGGAAGGGAGTATGTGTGTGTGGGGGGGTGTATACAGGATCAAAGAGAGCTAAGAGTTTAAAGTATATATGAGGCAAATATTTAAGTGTATGTTTCCTTATATGTTAAGAGTTTGAAAAGGGATTATGCTGTGAAATCCAAAATGCTTGTTTAATCCCTGAAGTGGTATTTAGAGTTAGGACCTGTAAGAAGTAATTAGGTGATAAAGGTGGAGCTCTGGTAATAGGAGTAAGTATCCTTAACAGGAAAAGAAGGGAGCTAGTTACCCCTACTGCTCTCTCTACCCCAACATTACTAATGTAAGGATACTTAAGAGAAGATAGATCTAGGACTCAGGTCCTCATTAGCACTTGATCCTAAGATTTAGCACCTTAAACTGAGATGTCTTGGCTTTTGGAACTGTGAGAAATGTTTGTAGTTTGCTACAGTAGCGCTAGCTTAAGACAGGTTAAAATAGGGGAAAGAAAGAATAACTGACAGAACAAGATTGCCTGACAGGCAGATTGGGGTGAACCTTGGCAGTCAGACTTTAAAACTGGTCTTTGATACAGAAGGTAAAAGGAAAGGAAAACAAAGGTGTATATGTTGATCAGAGTCAGATAAGGAACATTGAGTGAGATAATGAGTTTGAGCTCTGTAGGCAGTGAGAAGTTACCAAAAATATTTGGTTAATTTTTCAATAAAGTGACCCTTAAATTTGCTGTTTAATGTAAATACAGATATGGTTTTTCCCTTTTACCAAACACTTTAACTTCATGAGCAGATCAATGTTTCACAAAGAAAAGTCTGACAGGTGCATAGGAGGAGCAAGACAAAAGTTATAGATGATATACCTATCATGATGGAGAGATGAAAATCTTTTTAAAGACAAGGGAAGAGGAATCCAAGGGGTTCCGGGATGAAGGAAAGGAGAGCAAGTCAGAAAACTGCTGGCTTATAACTTGAATGAAAGGTTAAGTTAGATGCAATTTATTGTATAAATTGATTCAAGTAATCAGTGCTCATCTGACTCTGACACTCTTTACACCTTTATTGAAAACCAGTATTGCTTTTGTGGCTGTCACAGCCCACCCCCAACCTGTTTCTGAAGATGTTTGTTCCACCTTTTACCTCTTCTAACCATTCTCAGATTCTTTTTTCATTGCTGCAACTGTTTGTTGTAGCAAGTACTCAGGAAGTTATTTTATGTTAAGTAGTTTGATCACAAATCAAAAGCACCTGAACTTAATGAACACTTTTAGGAGGACTTAGTGGGGTGTATTCAGGGAGGGGTTCACAGACCTCAGTTCTAATGGTAAAGTAATTATGTTTGCATTATTTGAGTCAAAACCAAGGTTTAATTTCTGATAGTGGTTGAATAAGCTTCTTTATATTCATTTATATCCTTTACCTACAAACTGGTTCTTACACCAAGGCCTAATTAGGTAGAGATTGAAGACTTGCAAAGTTTTGGATGGTCAGTTTTATCTTCACTATAGCATTTTCAGTAATGCTCACTTCAGGGTTAGAGTATGACTCAGTCTTATAAATATATTAATGTTCGGAAGAGTATTTCATAATCAGTAACTAAAAATTTGCCATAAAATTGAAATTGCTAAGGAACCACAGCAATCTTGTCAGTATCAATATAAAATGTCAATTTAGAGTAATTATTTCTAGAAATACTAAGTTGAAGTTGATAAGTCATTTTAATCAATTGCTAAAAAAATACTTTTTTTAATGAGAATGCAGAAAATTTCAATCTCCTTACTAATCAGGCTGTTCAGTTTCTGTTTGTGTTGGTGTAGAGTGTTCTTGGTTTACTCACTTCTGAGTTATCAAATTTGGTGGTGCATAATTTTTCCTAGTATTTTTGTGTTTCTCTGTATTTCTATACCTAAAAGCTTTTTTACTTCCTATGCTTTTATGAAGAGAATCAAACATGAAATTGACCGAATCTAAAAGTTAGATTTTTCTTGTGTACCTGAAATGAAAATGCTCCAAAAGTCAAAACTATTACCTATTTTCAAATTTTTTAATAAATAACTTGACCCTTAGTAGATATGCATGTTTTATTTTGTGACTATAAATCTTTAACACACCCACATTACTACACACTTACTCCAATCATTACGCATAAACTGAGAAAGATGGAGCTGGGGTAATAGGGAATAGAAGCTACTTTATACACTTACGCTTTATTTAGTGGAACAATATTTTAAAATTCAATATTTATGGGTTCTAAAATTTTTAATTAATTAAATCTTTAGAGAACCAGAGCTGTTTCTGAAAATTACTAATGTGATTTTTGCTTTGCTTGAAGTATAACTTTAAATTATGTGCCTTGAAACTTCTGTGTGTGGAAACCAAAACCAGTTAGCTAGAGATTAGAGCTTGACTTTTCTTTTGCTTTGTTGTGATGGGATTAAGTCTTGATAATATGGTGTATTTAGTATCTGTTTCCTCTAAATACTATTAGGCTTAATTTTTAAAGTTCTTATCTTTGAGAAATATTGAAGTTTATTGTAAAAGTGTTTTTTTTAACCACCTTTAGGTCAGCCAGGCCTTCGTGAAGCTATTTCCATGTCCTGTATAACCAATGGAAGCGGTGCAAACAGAAAACCAAGTCATACCAGTTCTGTCTCAATTGTAAGGAAAGAAACCTTTTCATCTGCTGCTAAAAGGTACTCATTTGTGGGAAGTGGGGGTAGCTAACATTACAGAATTATCAGAAAGTGATATCTAAATCTACTTTCTAAAAGAATGTGAAATAGATTTTTTCTTTTGGAATTCAGATTAACATGTGTTTTGAATCCTTTAAGCCTAAACATAGAGACCTTATAAACTTACACTCATTTAATTTTAGCATTCATGATACCTATTGAGTTGTATCAGGAAATTTTTAATTTTTACTGAAGAAGATGGTTTTGGTTTTATTTCTTTTAGCAAGCACTTGTTGATGAGATAAACATTAGTGTATTTGATGTGATTATACAATTGAATTTTCTTTAGCAAGTGGTACATTTAATACAGCATTTTTAAAGAAGAAATGCAATCTTGGGTATATATATCTATGTTAGTGGGAGGTTAAACACTATTGTAATTTTTATTTTTTAATCATGATTAAAATTACAACTTAATTCAATGTTACAGTCCTATGTTGTATGTTGGTGGGGAGGTGGGTAAGAGGATAGTGGGAATACAGTAATATAAAAGTTGCCGTGGATTACATATATTCTTTATATTCTTTTCATTTTTAGTGTTCCAATAAAATTGCTTATGGGATTTTTCTACTTTTTTGTAATTCCTACTAAATTATTCCATGTAGAATTTGGAGAGACCAGAAGAGATCAGCTACATAATCTTGCAACTGTTTTCGTCAAAGAATAATTGAGGAAAAACCTGAATAGAATAATATTTAAAATATATTGGTGAAAAAATATTGCCTCAATAAACTAATGCCAGTTCCTTAATTATCCATGTGTTTACTTGTAGATAATTAACCAAATATTTGATTACAGATGCAGTGAAGAAGTGACAGTTTAGGCCTTTAAAAAAGTCCCTTCTAGAATTTTACCTTTGAAGCTTTTATTATAGAATACAGAAGTTCTCCCCCAAAGCATAGCAAAATGTTTTACCTGTGCTCTGTTTTCAGGAGAAAAAAAAACAAATTTAAGTAGAAAACAGTGGAAAATTTTAATAACAATTTTTAATCTTCCTTTGTGTTGTGCCCAGTAGTAGCTTAGATTCATCCCAATTTATTGTGCATGATGGTGACTCAGTAATCTACAATCAACTGAGTTTGCTAGTTTATGATACTCTGTTTTGCTTGTAAGTAATCCAGGAGGAAATCTCTTTTAAGACTAGTGGCCAATATAAGACTAATGACCTGTGCATTTAAGATAATTTGAACACCAACAAAAAAGAAGTAATTTCTAACATAGCTTTACATTTCAGAGTCACTTCAATATATTTAAAATAGAATTGTTTTTCTGAGCACATCCATAAAACAACTGAACGTGAAGGAAAACATTAAGGACCAGTCTTAAGTCACAAGATAACAGAACTGAATCAGATTAAGAAATGTCACTCTTAAAATTGTGTCTTACAGTTATTAACTGTTATATCCAAGTTAAATTGTATCTACTGCTATGTATTTAATGAATTCCTCCTTTTTTTTTAAATTCCCTTTTTGATTTGGGCATCCTGTCTTATAGCTGGTTTGAACCTTGATTTTTTTCTAAGAGCTTATCAGTCCTGTTCTGGTTGTTTTTAGGAGAGAGGTTGATCTCAGCCTCTCTATTCTTGTGTTTAAGATGTCCTTAAACATTCCTCCTTGTAGACTGTGCCCCTTATAGTCAAATTACAAAATATTCTCTAAATTCAGAAGTGTAGACAGTGGGTAGTTTCCTGTCTTTTCAACCCTAGAATTGAAGTCTTGATTGCATCTGCTTTGTAATATACTGTAATATACTGCTTTGTAATATACTGCTTTGTAATATACTGCATAGTATACTACATATACTATGCAGTATATGAGGACTTTAATCCATTGTGACTGGGAATGGCATATCATCATTAAGTGTCAGAGTTCAGAATCATACGAGTAAATATCTTCAGTCTTTTAAATATAGTTAAATATATTCATTTGTTAAATTTTTTAAGAAAAGATTAGACCTCCTACCCCTTTCCTAAGTATGCATGTCTGATTTGAATCTTTGTTGATTATCTTGTAATATAAGTATACCCTTAAATTATTTAAAATTTTATTTTCATTTTTTAAGATAGAATAAGAATTTTTAAGCACGGTTTTAACTCAGTTCTTATGGAATCTCCAGAATCTTCAACTTAGTTTTATAAATGACAGGTCTCCTTCCTGTGTATGCTGTATCAATTTGTGCTAATCAACTTACATGATTGATGTACATAATCAACTTACAACTTGTATAAACAGTTAACTCTTTGGTAAGTTTAATACTCAGCTGGAAGAAGTATATGAAGAAACAAGAAAATATGAAGAAGAAACTAAAGGATTCCTAGTAAGATAGAAAGTAATCTACTAAAGATGAGCATTTAGTGTGCTACAGAGAGGTAATAAAAGTGTCACTAATGCTGTAATTTGAGTAAGTTGAAATGAGTTAACGGTTCCCCTATTATCCCCCCAAATTGCCAAGATGGCAAAATGCCATCTTGATAGCAAAATGCAGAGGCCATTTGTTCCCAAGTCTTCATAGGATACATTGCCTTAGAATTCTTAATTCTTCACTAAAGATTTTAATACCTTCCAGGATTTTCAAAGAAGTATTACTGAATGAAAGCAATATAAATTGTATTAGCTATCATGATTTACGATTTTGATTTCTATAATACTTTTAAAATTTGTTTAAATCTGTGTGTTCCATGTTATACTTTATTTTACAGTGGTACAGAAAAAAAGAAAGAAAAACCACAAGGACAGAGAGAAAAAAAAGAGGAACCTCATTCTAATGATCAAAGTCCACAAATTCGAGCATCACCTTCTCCCCAGCCCTCTTCTCAGCCTCTCCAAATACACAGACAAACTCAAGAAAGCAAGAATTCTACTCCCACCAAAAGGTTTTAACTGTCCCCAAGTACAGAGCTAGGGAATGGTTGTAATGATACCTAAATTCTGTAACTTTAGAAAAAGTTGGCTGTCCATAATTCCAAGAGAAAACCCTATGGTATTTTCTTTCCTTCTTTGTTGCTATAATCTCTATTTTAGCACATTGGGGAAATGAAGATTCAAAGTCAAATTTCTCAGCGAAAACTAAGTTATAAATAATGCTTTATAATAAAATATTGAATACTTTTCATTTCTGTATGACTGCATAAATGGATATAGTCTTGTGTAGAAAGTTTCCATATGCAATTATCTCCATCATATTTTGGCATCATTACAACCTTCAACTTCAAACGGTTCCTCATTGTGACTGCCTCTCAGTTTCAGTTGGGGTTTTGGGAGGATAAGTTCTTGCTTGAGTAGAGAAATCAGTCCATTTCACCTTGTCTTTTCTATGCTAAAGGCTTGCTTGAGGGCTTCTCTCTTTGTTTTTAATAATTAATATTTTTAAATTATGAGAGGGGGAGAAGGGAGAAACTTTCTAATAACATTGTGTGTGAACCTAAATTGGGAATCTCAACCTGCATGCTGGGAGTTCAGTGCTACAGCTGCCTTATAATAATTAAATATTTAAACCAAATGTAATGCACTTTGCCTGATTTAGAAATGCTGGCTCAAAAATTATGATTAGATATATTTTATCACCATACTTCTGCTTGGAAATCTTAGGAAAATATTAAAACATTCCCGGAACTGACTAGGATTTTAGTAAGATAAATGACAACTATTCCTAAAAAAAAAAAATTAGATGTTTTTATTTCATCACTTTAATATTTTGCCTCAAAACTCTTGGAAATTTGGGAAAATAAAACACTTTTCATTTGATTGATGCATGTTTAATATTTTTTAAATGCCTTATGTGCCTCACAGATTGTCATGCTATCTAAATGGTTTGTAATTCTTCTGCCTGGTGTCTCATGTGGAGTTTTCTTAGATATAGCTTATTAATGTCATGGAACTTTGGATTGTGTGTATGTAAAGGTTGCTTTTAAAAAATAACCAATCTCTTCAAAGCTCTGATTTAACTTGGTATCTTCTTTGCCCCAGATCTTTTTTTTCCAGCTTTTTAAGGTCTCCTGAAAATGTGCTTGCCATTCTAATTGCTAATTTGGATATACTATTGCAAGAAGTATTGAAGACTGGATGAGTTGTGGCATAGTTAGCAATGCAGCCAAAAAATCATTATAAATGAAAAACTTCAGTTTGAAATACATGAAATCAGTATTGATAATACAGAATTCTTGTGTTTAACTCATGTTTATTTCTTATCATGAGTAAAGTTGTCTCCAAGTTATAAACAAGAATTTTACTTTAGTCCCACAATATATTGAGAAGTTGTCATTTGTACTATGTATAGTTAAATGAGGACGTTAAAAATGTCTTTTTAAGTGGCTGTCTTTAATGACTATTAAAATATATAGTTTTTTTATAGATTCATGAAATTTCACAAATTATGAGAAATATTAAGAATTTAAGCACATGGATTTTTTCTATTAATAAAAGTTACTTTTTATCAAATATTATTTAAGTGAATCTTCGGAATTATAATGAAAAATATGAAACAGGCTTGGTAATTGCCTTGTTTAACTCCTTCACTCATCCATGAGAAACTTTCAACTAATACTTCTCTTTTCTGGATTAGTCTAAAGGATTGTTAACAGCTGCTTTTATGTTCTATATAAACTGTCAGTGCATGTCATTGTGAATTATGAAAGTTTTCTCTAAGAAATTAATATATTTCTTCCAGCATAAAACGACCACCAACGGCTGAAAAATCACATAACTCATGGGAAAATTCAGATGATAGTCGTAACAAATTATTGAAGGCAGTTTCATCATCAAAATTGATATCAAAAGTTATAAAAAATACGGACAAGTAAGTATTGCGCCTTCTCAAGTTACATAGAAAAATAAATTTTTCTGTGACTACCATGTTTTCATGTACAATTATATGCCTGGTTTGAATCATTAAAAAATATAACTTATAGGTATTATTTTCTTTTTTTCATTCTGAAATAAGCTATATCTTCTTGCTAATGCTCCCCTTTTCAGATAATAAATCTCAGTAAGTCTATAAGATTTGAGTACTGTTCATATATTCTTTACATGCTATCACTCTTTGGATGCTCTTATAGAATATTCATTGTTCAATGAAACAGTGTATATATTAGTAAAAACTAGTGAAAATCTTCTAAAAAAAACATACCTAAATTTCATGTCTTAAGGAGTTTTCTGTACTAGACATGGAAGTTTTTATAATTTGTTATAACTTATAATTCTAATGGTCATTCAGATAAAATTATAAAGTAAATGTCTTTGAATTCCTTTTGTAGGCATAAAGATGTCATCATCAACCAAGGTAAATTTAAAATACTTTTTACAAATTATTTTGCTTTACTTTATCAGTTAAAATTTTGTTAAGAATACTGACTTACTCAAAAGTGCACTGAAGTATGCACATAGTAATCAAAGAGAAGTACGTTATAGTTGTTTTAAAGCTGTCCAATTTTTATTATAAGATATGTCATTTTTGTCTCAACCAGCAAAAATGTCAACCCGTGAAAAAAACAGCCAAGGTAAGAATAAGCTACACAGTTGGTTGCCTTTTAAGTTAATTTCTTCTGGATCTCTTATTTGGCTTTTCATTATTTATACTACCTGATTTTCCTTTAGTAATGGAAATATAATTTAAACTAGTGAATCCAACTACTTTTCTAAAACTTCATCTTATTTCTGTGAGATCTGAAGATTCAATTTTAACAGTATAAATACGTGTAGCATTACAAAAAGGTATAAAATACTAATTCCCTCCTTTAAAAAAATTAAAGTTCTATTTAGAAAAGCCATTTAAAAGATTGATAAATTTTAACTCAGTCTCCTGTCTTGCCAACCTCATTGCCAATAATCACTCATTTCTTAAAGCTGAAACTGAAAATCAGAATCTAGCAAATTCATTTCCTCTTAAATTTTTCTTTTAATAATAATTTCAATTTCTGGCTACTTGCTGTTGTTGGCTTGTTCTCACCAAAAAAGGGAAAAGAGACTTTCTGTTGATGTGCATTTAATATAATTGCAAAGCAGGTAAGTTTTATACATTAGTTTTACGTTCTCCATAGATTGCCTGCGAATTTAATTGAAGCATGCTATTCTTAAATGAAAGTATGTCTTTATTGTGCATGCTTTTTACAGCTTATTTCTGTGTGTCAGTCATCTTTGTTTCTAGACTGTTTTTATACTAGCCAGTTAATACCTTGTTAGAGACATAACTTGCTTTTGTAGATTTTGGTTTCTTTGTGATGAAAATAAGTATTTGTAATCTCAGATCATTTGTTTTTTAAAGAAATTCTAAATGAAGTTAAATTTTGCTGACATTCTTCTCCTTTAATTAGGTCTTTACTTTCTTCCTTCTTTATAATTAAGTATAGATTAATGGTTGAAATGCTTTAAGAAAAAGGTAAAATTTTATTTACAAAGTCTTTCTTATACATAACAATGGTTTTGTTTTGTTTTTGAATAGAGGTAGTAGAAAGAGCAGGGAATGGTATTGCTTGTGCTTAGTGTTTGGGTCTGACTTTTCTTTGTGATAGCATTGGACCCTAGGCCAAAAGTCATTGCCATTGAGTAGTTTTTTTAACCTGAAATAAATGTTACTTCACATGAATACTGAAGAATGAAATAATATATGTGGAAGTACTTTAACAAATACCATAAGTATTAAAAAGTGCTATATTTTAATACATTTTGCTAAAGGATTGAATTTCAAATAATCCTCTAGGATAAATGAATAAGGGCTACCTCCTTTTTTCTCGTGGTGTGCTTTGTTCTTTATAAGGAAAAAAGAACTTAAGATTAGTGTATAATAAGTGAGTTGACTATTTTTAAGACCATTCAGGTAAGCAAATGATTAAATACTGTTAAAAATATAAAGCAGAAACCATGATCATGGTGATGCTTTTCTTAGGGTGAGACCCATTGCACTAAAAATGTACATGAGCCCTGTGATTTCCCTAAATATGGGAAACTTGACTGTAATTTGAGGTGATAGGAGATCTGCATTCTTGCTTCCCGCTTTTAAAAAGGTAGAGTTTGCTACAAAAACATCGCTAAGATTTTAGCCAATGTCTGGGGAAGATGAATGGAAAAACTGGGAAAGATGTAGAGAAATAAGTTAAATTCTGTTATAAGAATTATTAATTCATAGAAATTGTTCCAGGTGTTGAAAATTTAATATTGCCAAATGTTGCTTGTCTTAAGCCTTAGTTTTAGAATTCAAGTCTATTATTTTGGCATTAAATCAGCAGTGTTCAACCTAGAGTAGACTATCATCTCTGGAAAGTACCTTCAAGAAAAGCTCTTAATGCTTCAGCTTGTTATGTAATCCAGCCTAACTGAAATTGAGCAGAGCCTATAAAAAGAAGTCAATGAAAATTAGATGGTTTAGGAGATTACAGGTAGGACTTGGAGGGTAAGCAGCAAAGGGAATCTATGAGAGTTAATTTGAACAAGTAAGTAAGAGGCATCTACTAAAAAAAGAAACAGTTGGGAAACTGTGTAAGGAAAAGAAGGGGAGTTTGATTTTTGGATGTTAGCACTTTCCTGTAAAATTTAATTTACTTGTAGAGAATATAGTATAGATGCTTAAACACATGTATTTTGAAGTCGAGATTAGTTCCATTTACTTTGTTATTTAATGTTGAGCAGGCTACTTTACATTCTTAAGTCTGTAGTTTAGACAATAGTAAACCCTCAAGAGTTATAAAAATCAAAGATAGTAAATTGTTTAAATATAATACTAAGAAACTTTTAGTATTAATATATTTTTCTGACAATAAAAACTTCCACTCAAATGTGAAGAGTAAAATTAAAAAATGACCACAAATACATGATCTTCATTTGATTTAAGTTGTGGTTGTATTGTTTCTCAAGGCATATTCCAGAAAACATTTTTTAGGTATTAATCCAAAATATGTCATTTTTTATTAATCTTTTAAAAAAATAGCATTAATTTTTTGTGGCTCTTTATGGACATTGGCAGTTGTGATAACTCTTAAAACAGAAGGATAGGAACAATAGGAGGTGGAATGAAATATACATCTAACAACTCTGAGACTTTGTATGGAAGGAAAAGACAGATTATACCTCTTAAAAGAAAGGCTCTTACTTAGCTCTTGATCTACATTCTGAAGCCTAGAACCTTTTCCCTTACCGTTCTCCTTAGTTCTTTTGGATTCTGCTCCCATCACAAGAGAAATTAAGACCTTAGCACATCAAGCTTAACTGTGAATAAACGAGTTTTTGTCTTAATTACTACATGTAACAGTTACTATTGATTTGATAAACTATTTGAACTAACTTGGGATCATAAGTGGTTTTCATAAAATTATCTATTGGAGAAATGCATAGCAGTCTGACACATTTTTATAACAAATAAAATATGAATAGTGTACCAGCTCATCTTTATGCTAGTGATCAAGTATGTTACATTTTTTAAATGTGGACAAAAGCATTATATGTAATTTCTAGAATAAAACCTGAATATCCTCAAATAACTACATATTACCTTTTCCCCAGTCTTAACTAATCTTTATTTTTTCTCTGAAAGTATTGTAAATTTGCCATTAAGAATTGTCATGTAATCAATTGCCTCTTCTTACTGAGAACCTGAATAACGTAGATTCACTACTGGAGAGAAATCTGCTTAATAAAGGAGAAAGTAACTCATCAGTCACCATATCACACTGTTGACTTCCTCTTATAGTGCTGTCTGTTTTCTAATATTAGTCATTCTTGTTGTACTAGCAAGTCAATGTGGTACTGTACTAGATGCAGATATAGTTATATGGTAGAATCTATGTCTTAGAAAATTGAGTAGTCGACTAATTTTTATTAGCAGCCTAGCTACCTGTCCAAAATTACTTCCTATGAAAAATACTTCAAAAATCATTTTGAAAGCTGGGCATGGTGGCTTGTGCCTGTAAGCTTCAGTCTATGAAGCGGCCGGGGCTAGGGGTCATGGTTCGAGTCCTGCCTGGGGTCCCGTAGCAAGACCTAGTTTCAAAAAATAGCTGGGCATGATGGCGCGCACCTGTAATCCCAGCTACCTGGGAAGCTGAGGCTCCGGATTGCTTGAGTCTGTGGTACCCCGGGCATTGAGAGCCTGTGATTCCACGGGCAAAAATAGCAAGACCTAGTCTCAAAAAACAAACAAATATTTTGAAGCCAAGCGTGGTGGTGCACTCCCATAATCCCAGCTACCTGTGAGCCTGAGGCTAGGGATCACTTGAGTCCATGGGTTTAAGGCAACCCTGGGCAACATAGCGAGACCTGGTGTCTCTCCACCCCCTCAGCCCCCAAAATCATTTTGAAGTACGTACATACTTCTAAAACTTTTTGGTATTTTGTTTTATTCAAATGTTACTCATGATTTAAAAAAATTGAAATATATACTATGAACTCATTTACAAAGTTATAAAAAGAAAATCCTGAGTAATCTTGTTATTTAGTTCCAGTGTTTCTTTATCAGATAATACATCTTAAACATTCATTCACTTAGTAAATAATTATTGAGTGCTTATTTTGTTAGGCGCTGTCCCAGGTACTCAAGAATAGAGCAGGTACGATGTCTGCACTTTGTGGAATTTATATCCTATACATTAGAAACATGATAATTGCTTATACATTAGGAGATAATACATGTTATGTTAAGAAAGAATGAGAGTAGAAAATCACTATTTTATACATAGAGTGATTAGGGAGACTTTCTGATAAAGTGACAAGACATATGAAAGTAGTAACTGAAATATATGGCTCTGGAGAAATTCGATGAGCAGAGCTAACTGAAGTACATAAGCTCTGCGATGTAAGGACTTTCTCTTGGTGTTAGGGAACAGAAAGGAATCACTGATTATAATGTGCACACACTTTTGTATTTATTAGTTGTTCAAGCCCTTCAAATATATGATACCATATCTACCACACCCAACCAACCTTTTGATTACTACCTACCACACTGTTCACTAGTTCCCTTTACCCATTTCTTCCATCCACTTCCCAACTTCTTTCCCTTTTGTAACCACCATTTTGTTGTGAGAGTCCAAGGATTCTCATTATTTTGTTTATTAATTTGCTTTCTTTATATCCACACGAGAATGAAATAGTGCTGTATTTTCCTTTCTCTTTCTGATTTGTTTTATTTAGCATAATCCCTTCATATTCTATCCATGTTATTACAAATGGTAAGAGTTTGACTTCATAAAAAATCATTTATGAGATGGTTTCTCTTTTTCTCATACTAAGTCTTCAGAGTCTGGTGTGTGTTTTAAAACAGAACATTTCAGTTAGACTAGGCACATCCTGAGTGATTAAGAATATTTTCTTTGTACATACACTAATAAGTGGTGGTAATGGTGGGATTTAAACCAAGACCTGCCTATCACAAAGTTTGTGTTCTCTGCACTGTGCTTGCTTCTCATCGGTCCCAAAAATTTTCACAAGTCCAACATGGACATAGTATTGAGATTAGTTGTATTTCAGTAAGCAGCAGCAGCATACTAATAGCTCTGTACCTGTTTATATGAGATATTTTAATACTTTCTTTTCACACTTTCTCTGGACCACCAGATTTCATATTAATGTTACTCATCTCATAGTCTGACCAAGTCCATACCCAACCTTTTCCCTTTGACTTTCATAGCAGTTATAATAGTGAGGCTAGCTAGGAAGTAGCCCTGGAGTAAAACAAATTGACTGCTAAATCCTTTGCTTATGAATTCAAGATGTCTGTCTTAAGTGAGAATTAAACTCAGCGGTAATTGAGGAGGAAAGAGGTTCTTCACCTATATATTGTACCTGAAAAGTACAGACTCTTGCTTTTAAAAAGGGGGTTGGGGAGGGTGTTTGCAAACTAGTGACCTATGTGCTATATGCAGACCAAAGGTATGTTTTCACACAGTATTTTCCCTTCACGTATTTTAAAATTTAGAGATTTCACAAATTACAGATTTCCCATTTCTCTTGAAAATTGGAAAGACTTAATAATACTGGCTCCACATTGTTTATGGAACTGACCAGCTGCTGCCTCTCTAAGAAAGCTCAGGGGTTATATCCAGTGCCCTACCCTAGTCACCCTCAATAACCCCACTGCTCTTATTTGCATTATGTGAATCTCTGTTTTAAAGTATATGTGATACAACCAGCAGAGCTCTGGCTAATTTGTCTGTGCTGGCTGTTTGATAGACAAGAGATGTTTACATTGTGTTAAATCATTTATTATAAGCAGTTTGTAGACACTGGGATTATTATAGGCTTATAAATTATAAGCAGTTTCCCTTCTCAAAAGGAAGGAATAAATATTAGTCAAGGACCTCATACTTTACAGTGGGATGTTTTATTTAAACTGAGTAAGTAGTAGTATCACATTGTGTATTAGGAAAATGAGGCCAAAATTACACAAGTAGTTAATGATAAATCTGGAATTCAAATCCTAACTAGTTTTCCAAATTTTGACCAATTTTCCAAAGTTCTCAAGGGTCTATATTATATATTTGGCCTTCAGCATTTCCTTGCCAGGTTATTGTAGGGAAACATTTTCATCCTAATATACATTACCAGTTTTATGATAACATTAACAAGCAACATAGAGTTCCTTTATTTTTTACTTAACTGCTTGTGCTGCTGACAATTGATAAAGGAATCAACATGGTATTCTAAATTGTATCTATTTGCAAAGGAGAGATTATTTTTTCCCTTTGAAACTATCCCTTACTTGTTCTGTTTGCAAGGTGTATGATCACCTCTGAGTGGCAGTAAATACTTCTAGTAGATGTTTTATTTTTCATTCACAGAGTATTGTGATGTATATTTTTGATCAACGATCCTGGGAGAAATTCCAAAAGACAGGTATCTCCCTGTAAGAATATATAATCTGAGGAGATGGGGGGTAGGAAATTATATAATAAATTGACACCCTTAAGAAAGAATAGATTTCTATTTTTATGTAGCTTTATATAGGAGACACAGATAAGATGACTTAGGGAAATAGTTACTGCCTGTAATCATTTAGTTATCATCAGAGTCTAGCTACACTGAACATCATCAGGAAACCGAGCCCACTCTTAGTAATAAAGGCATATATCATGTGGTGTTAAAGCCATGGCGTGGGTGGTCCTAGCCTGTTCTTAGATTAAAACCTGAGATCAAGTACACTGTAATAATAATAAAAATAACTTGAACTTCTGACCCATAACAGCACAATTTTTTAGTCTGACTCAGTAATTTATCTGTCATCTTCCTTCCATGATTTATGTTATATATACTATTGAATATACTCTTCTCCTTAATAACCTAAGTGGTCATTAGAGTCCTAAGGTTGTACTAGCCTCACATTGATCTTTAGGTCTTATTACCCTCTGGTGATGACAGCATTTTCAGTTTGTTTCTAATGCTATTTCTATATAATGCCAGGCAAGTTGTCAAGTGCTGGATATTTCTTGTCTCCTTCCCTTTTATGTTATTGTATAACTACTTCACTGTCACCACAATATTTATTAAACCTGTTCAAATGTAAACCATTGAAAATTCTGGGGCCAAGAAAGGGTGTTTAGGATATTTTTTTAAGAAGCAAAGTAAGTCTGTTTAGTTAAATTAAGTACTGAATTGATTCTAGACTTGTCCTTTTAATATTTTTAGCTTTAGATAGTTGCATATCTTATAAACACTTATTGGCTTCTATAAATATGAGATGTCCTAGAACCCATATTCCTAATTAGAGAACTGTTTCCACTGTCTAAAATAATTTTAACCAAGAGTTATTGTAATTGTGGGCATAATAATAATGTAAGGAAAGTGGAAAGTTGGTGTTCTTTCCCTTCCCATCTTTGTATCAGAGTTTGTAGTCACCCTCCCAGTCCTGACTTCTGAGGGTGTTTGACTCTTCTTGTGGACTATTTTGAGGTCATGGTTTTGTTTTGTATGTCATTAAAATTAGTATGTTGCTCAGTTAGTGTGGTGGACATGGTGGTTGTCTCTCCAGATAATCTAATTCTTCTTTTCAACTGTCAGAAACTTCCATCATAAAATTATTTTCTTTTGCATTTTTCTACTTTTGCCTTTCTGATGTTCTTGTAGAATTGTCAGTTATAGGTCAGTTATATTTTAATTATAAAAATAGTTAATTTCATTAAGGAAAATTACTTTTTTTCCTACAGTAAGTTGGACTTGGTCTTTATTACACAATTACATGAAACTAGAACTCTGAAGTAGCTGTTTTTGGTCTTGTTTTTAATGTATCATATTAGTAATCTAATTTTCTGTTTTTGATTATTCAGAAAATACATCTCACTTAATTATTATTTTGTGTTTCAACAGAAGGAGAATATGTTAAAATGTTTATGCGAGGTCGGCCAATTACAATGTTTATTCCTTCTGATGTTGACAACTATGATGACATCAGAACAGAATTGCCTCCTGAAAAGCTCAAACTGGAGTGGGCGTATCCTTTCTGTCGTGACAGCAAATTTGTTTGCTTTATCTTTAGTTTAAAAAAAAATCAGCTTACCTAATCTATTAAATTATAGATGTACCTCCAAATATATATATTATATATATAATAAACATAATCACTGACTTGAGACAGTAAAGATGTCACCTGTAATCCTTTCACATATTGTATATATTGCAGTTAATAATTTAAAAGCATCAAAATTAGCACCTTAGAACAGCGCAAGCACTATTCTGTAAGCTTTGCAGCAAGTACTTGTGGTATGGTAGCAAGGGCACCAGACTGAAAGGTCAGTATTGGAGTCTTAGCTCTGCTGCTTACCTCAACGAATGTTACTTTCTTCACTTAGTAACCCCTACCTCATAGGCCTGTCCTCTAAGAATTAAATTCACTTCTTGTAAAACCTGTTAAAAACTGTGACACATTAGGAAACTAATAGTTTAAACTTTGCTTTCTGCCTCCATTCGCCTAATCTCTTTCCCTAGCCCTTATCCTGGAGCCAGAAATTATCTTGGTTAAATTCAACAATCATGTGTATCTTTGCAGCTCTTCAACAAAAAACTCAGCTTATCAGAATTGTGCCTGACTATCTCTTAATTGTCATATAAGTCAAACATAAATGTCACTTTCTCAGGTAATTCTTTTGAGCCCTTGCTCCATTTAAATCCTCCTTGTATGTTTTCTCCTAGCATACTGTTATTTTCCTTTCTACAACTTGTAGCGATACATTTGGTGTTTAATTTTGTCATC
This sequence comes from Uropsilus gracilis, assembly GCA_004024945.1. Classification (NCBI taxonomy): domain Eukaryota; kingdom Metazoa; phylum Chordata; class Mammalia; order Eulipotyphla; family Talpidae; genus Uropsilus; species Uropsilus gracilis. The sequence continues at coordinate 17,589 of PVHY01006070.1, forward strand.
TTTATAAGAGCCTTAGTTTCAGAACACAAGTCCCACATTTGTTTTGTATAAAAATGAACATTCAGCTATGTGTCTGACACATGTTAGGATCTCAGTGTACAATTGTCTAGCAATTGAGGAAACACATTAAAAGAGTCCATATAATGGCAGGATGAGTTTTCTAGTTTTTGTTTCTATCCAGTCTTTTTTTTTTTTTTAAACACTAATCTTGATTCCCTTTCATATCCTTGAAAAAAATGTCAGTTTAACACTCTGAAAGCTGTGTTTTTGAAAACCTTGACTCTTTCTCTTAAGATACGGTTATCGAGGAAAAGATTGTCGAGCTAATGTTTACCTTCTTCCTACTGGGGAAATAGTTTATTTCATAGCATCAGTAGTAGTACTATTTAATTATGAGGAAAGAACTCAACGACACTACCTGGGTCATACAGACTGTGTAAAATGGTTGGTATCATTTAACATTTGTTCATTTTTTTTCCCTTTCATGCTCTCGTTTTTGTATTTGAGTTTTATTAAAAAGATTTCTTACAAGAAGCTCAGAACTTATGAATATTATGAGACATTTTGTGGGATGTGTTTGTGTGTGTCTATGTGTGTCTGTGTATGTGGTCTTTTTCCCCATAGAATATATTTTTAAAAGGAAAGTGAATTTTCGGTTTCCAAAGTAACATGGTATCGGCAGCAATAACATAGATCCTCTGTTCATTTCAGTTGACACCTTTTTTTATTTTCTTAGGGTCTTTTTCTTGTGACTAGCTGTGTCAAATAGATAATGTCTATTATTAGGATATTACAAAGTTTTGTTAAGCTTTTAGAGATAATTAAAATCTTCTACACTTGAAAAATCTTACATACAGAGTATTTACAATGTTATACATGATAGTAAAGATTTAAAATAGCCTAAATATCTTTCAGTTGGAAATTAGTGAAGTCAAGTGGTAGGTATCATTAGGTTACCATCACCTGTAAAGAAAGAACAGGGAAGCTCTGTATGTATTGTTAGGAAAAAATCCCTAAGATATGCACTCTAACCAATTAAATTATCAAGTCATTTTAAAAGACCTAATTCTTAATATAGGCAAGTTGTAGTGAGACTTTTGAAACACTTTTATTTCTAATCAACCCTGTTGATCAATGGGGTGATAGATGTCACAGTCTGATCACCCTCACATCCACATTTTTCTAAGGACAACTTAAATTGATGCTACCTTTCCGGAAAGGAATGAGCAGTACATACCACAAACAGAAAAGATTATATTCTTAGTTTAGCTTACCCCTTGTTCACAAAATGTAGAAAGATTATACGTATGGAACCAAAGACATCTTTTTTTAAATTGAGCTAATAACTTATGTGCGTCATGAAAATTTTGAGCATTTATGATGTGCTCTTTTGAGTTGGTATTTTAAAATTCTTTGCCTCAAGTTTGGCTTATATGTGGTTGGCAACTAAATAATTTAAAGATTGGAGGCATTGTCTGTGGTATTGTTCACTGCTATATTCTTTCTTAGAAACGTAGAAATTATAGATGGGCCGACAAGTGACAATATTAATAAAGACTGTAGCAAGATGGAAAAATGCTTATTTTAATTGATGAAAATACACAGTGCAGTAGCACATCTTCATTATAATTTAAAACCTTGACTGGGCATGGTGATGCATGCCTGTAAGCGGCAGCCTAGGAAGCCGCGGCCGGGGCCAGGGATCACGGTTCGAGTTTCGCTGGGGGCACGTAGCAAGACCTAGTTCCAAAAAAAATGTAGCTGGGTATGCTGGCATGTGCCTGTAATCCCAGCTACCTGGGAAGCTGAGGCTGGGGATTACTTGAGTCTGTGGTACCCCAGGCAACATGAGCCTGCGGTTCCACAGGCAAAAATAGTGAGACCTAGTCTAAAAAAAATAATAATAAAACCTTGTGTCTGTGTATGTCTGTGTACAAAAGAAAGGAACTTAAGCAAATACAAAGTTTTATTATGCCACAATTATGATTAAGTATTTTCTTAAAATTTAGTGTTGAGTTTGACCAAGAAAGGAGCAGTACAGGTGAAATTTAAGAAATCCTTTAACTAGTTGATGGTTCACTTGATTTACTAAAGATACTAAAACAAGTTATAGTGAATTTTTTTTATTACAAAAAATATTATGTGTCATATAGCTTCAGTTGTTTCACGTGTTTCTTATGTTTTTAAGTTATTGTTAATACTGCTTTTTCAGCCTTGCTATACATCCTGACAAAATTAGAATTGCAACTGGACAGATTGCTGGAGTGGATAAAGATGGAAGGGTGAGTGCTACAATTTTATGCTGTAACTGAGTCTGGGATGTTGCTCTTAGAATGAAATTATAATTTTAGCTACACTTATTTATGCTTTTAAAATATGACTGAAGGATTTCTAGTATAAGCAGGGTAAAATATCAGAATGTAAGAAAATTCCAAATAACAAAAGGTAATTGTACTATACATTTTTTCTAAATAGTGTTCTCCCTAAAAAACACTACTTAATGTTAAAAATATAAATATAGTAGCTTTTTAAAAAAAAATTAGATATGTATCTTTTAAATGTAGCAGACTGTACTGTGTGGTAGTGGTTTTTTATTTGCATCCACCCATGTACCATTTAGCTCTGCTATCATCTGTTTTTCCCCTTTGTTTTTGTAGCCTCTGCAACCCCATGTCAGAGTGTGGGATTCAGTTAGTTTATCCACACTGCAAATTATTGGACTTGGAACTTTTGAGCGTGGCGTAGGATGCCTGGATTTTTCCAAAGCAGTAAGTAAGAGTTTTTAGAGAAGTTTAACAAAGAAACAAAAGAAATTAAACTCAGCTTTATGTGTATGTGCTCATGGAAAGTGATAAATCTAAACTGAAAAATGAGATTTTGTCTATTGCTTAGTGATACGAAAGTCGTTTGGGCCGAGCATGGTGACGCATGCCTGTAGGTGGTAGGCTAGAAAGCCATGGCAGGGCCAGGGATCGCAATTCAAGTCCTGCCAGGAGCATGTAGCGAGACCTAACCCCCCAAAAACAGCTGGGCATGGTGGTGCGTGCCTGTAATCCCAGCTACCTGGGAGGCTGAGGCTGGGGATTGCTTGAGTCTGTGGTACCCCAGACAATGGGAGCCTGCGGTTCCATGGGCAAAAATAGTGAGACCTAGTTTCAAAGAAAAAAGTAGTTTGATTTAGATAGGATCCAAAATATTATACTTGATTATACTTAATTTTATTCTCTCCTGAAATAGGATTCCAGTGCAGTAGCAGGATATAGAGGAATGCATACATGGCATACTGTAGTACAATTTGAATGAACAATCACACGTGCTTTTACTTCTTCTTGAATCTTGGGGATGTTTTATTTAGAAAATTCACAGACATGAAACTCTGCCTTAAATACTCATATATTGGCTTTTTGGAGTTAAAGAAACACTCAAACCTCTGTATTCATGATAATCATGGATTATCTTGGTTCTGAGTTAATGACAATATGGGTTTAAAACTCAGTATCTAGCAATTTCCAAGTCTTGTGACTTTATTCTGGGTGGCAGGGAAATAAGATGTTACTCATTCTGTGTCTTCTTGAGTTATATGTAATTATCATAGGGTATACAGGAGACAGCTGTGTTCTAGGATCTGTATTTTAAATTTTCAAATATAAATATCCCTTTGTGTTCTACTGGACCTCATTTATGCTTTAAATATATGTATTCATCTTATCTCTTCAGTTCCTACTTGTCAGCAGCTATGTTATGAATTATGGGGGCTTGAAATATAGGGAGGAAGAGACATTTCTAGAGCAGAAAGATAGATTTGGGTGCATTTAGGAACTATACTGCTTTGAAAGTCTGGACTCCAGTGAGTAAGAAATTAGGGGAAGGCCGGGCACAGTGGCTCATGCCTGTAAGCTTCAGCCTATGAAGCAGCCAGGGCTAGGGATCAGTTCGAGTCCCGCCTGGGGCCTGTAGCGGGACCTAGTTCCAAAAAAATAGCTGGGCGTGGTGGCGCGTGCCTGTAATCCTAGCTACCTGGGAAGCTGAGCTGGGGATTGCTTCAGTCTGTGGTACCCCAGGCAACAGGAGAGAGACTGTGGTTCCACGGGCAAAAATAGTGAGACCTAGTCTCATAAAAAAAAAAAAAAGAAAGAAATTAGGGGAAGGGTATTTAGAAAGGGGGATGTAGGAGGACAAAAAGTAAATACTTTTACTGCCCTTTTCCCCCTCCTAAACCCCCAGTAGCACAAACTATTACCTTGTTCATTCCATTGTTCCAGCGTTAAGACTATCTTGGATACTCATAATTTTTCACACTTTAGGCAATTTTTTCAATACAAACTAAAAGAAAGATAGAGTATAAAATCTGCCTTTTCTTTTACCTCTCTTCAAAATATCTCTATGTCCTATAGACATTACAAAGTATTTACCACAAATATCACTCAGAAAAACATTTTTTTTAATACTCACATTTCTTAAACTGGAAGACTTAAATTGAATGAAAATGGTTCCAGAAAAACAGAAGGAATTCAGGTGTTTTATTTTGTGTGTTTATGTTAAGTCATATGGAAAGCTGAAATTGACAAACCTTAAAGTAGCACTTAATTTTAGTTATTCCATTAAGAAATAAATATTTAGTCAAGAGCAAAGTTAAGAAACAATCACTCTTCAAGGGAAAGTATTTTAAATAAAATTAATAAAGTAGCTACAAAAGATGCAAAAGGGACTAAGGTATCTCAAAGTCAATTATTTGCTATTTCTGAATAATAGAATTGGCCAGGTGGCAAGTTGAAATCTACCTAGTGAAAAAGTCAAAAAAATATTTTGTGTGTGAGAGAATCTTCATTACATTTTAAAGAACAATCAATTTTAAAAGGTTTTGGATTACCTTAATGTTCACAGTTTTAGTACTATGTTATTTCTTTAAAAATCAGTCTTATTTGAAAATATTAATGTCTTTAACTTTTCTTTAGGATTCAGGTGTTCATTTATGTGTTATTGATGACTCTAATGAACATATGATTACTGTATGGGATTGGCAGAAAAAATCAAAAGCAGCAGAAATAAAGGTAAATTTAAAAGTTTTTTTAAACTATTATCATTTAGTCATGAAAATAATTGTGTTTTGCAAACACTTGCAATTATATTTTACTTTCTTAAAATACAAGAACACTCCAACTGGTATAGTTCACCAGGTTATTGACTTGTCATTGTTAGAGTATTAACACTACACTTATCCAAGTAAACTAGTCAAGCAATTTAAGCTATTTAAGCAATTTAAACTAACTTCATTGCTATGTCAGACACATTGTCTACTGAAACGCCAAAGTAGATGCATGTCTAATCCCAAAATTAAGACTGAACACTGTTTACTCCTTTAATAAAATGTTATTTCATTCACTTTTCACCAAGTTTTTCAGATTTATGGGGAGGAAAATCACCCCTGGGACTATGACTATAAAAAAGATTATGTGATGGATATAGGGAAAAATAAACGAATAAGAAAAATTAGAAACAACCAATGGGACTGAACAATGGAGGGAGAGAGGAGAAGGGGAAAGAAGGTGGGGGAGGCGAAGGGCACAAAAAGTGCAGAGTGGTTAACAGGTGTTAGGGTACTGGGAGAGCCCCCGGCTACACAATAATGTAATATAAATATAAATACACATATATATGCAAAATTGAAAAATTTAAATTATTCCCCATTATTCATTCCCAGAAATAATAATCAGTGCACTGGATTTAATGTTTGTCATTCCTGCGGTATTTGAAACTTTTAAATCACACATCAGTAAATAGTATATTATTTTGCATGGTTTATAATTTTGTAATTATGGTATTATAATATGTATACTGATCTGTGATTTGTTTTCTTCCCACGAATAAAAATTTTAAAAGCATATAGAAAAAAAAAGAATATGTAATGATAACCTCCTTAATTATGTTTGTTGGATTATTACATAAAATGCCATCACATTTATAATTGCTATAAAATACTGTTAAATTTTTAAATTTTATTTTAAATATTTTATTTATTTTAAATATTTTATTTTTTAAAAAATCTCTGTCTTTATCAGTAGCATACAGCTCTTTGATAGTGTTTGGTGAGGATAAGGCTTCTACATCTATCTAAAGCTTTATTTCACTTCTCATAGACAACAAATGAAGTTGTTTTGGCTGTGGAGTTCCATCCAACAGATGCAAATACCATAATAACATGTGGTAAATCTCATATTTTCTTTTGGACATGGTGTGGCAATTCACTAACAAGAAAACAGGGGATTTTCGGGGTAAGGATCAAAATATTATAATTTCATTATGAAACTTCAAGCTTTTGAGTAAGCATAAAATCATCATGCCAAGGGGAAACAAAAAACTCTCATTGTTTTATTGTAGAAATATGAAAAACCAAAATTTGTACAGTGTTTAGCATTCTTGGGGAACGGAGATGTTCTTACTGGAGACTCGGGTGGAGTCATACTTATATGGAACAAAACAACTGTAGAACCCACACCTGGGAAGGGACCTAAAGGTACGGAATTCTCAAATAAATTCATTCCTTTAATTTGCAGAGTTTTGCTTGCAGTCCCATCTCTTAATCAAGACCAAGAGAGATAGTGTGTTGCCAATGATCAGTATTTTGGTCACTGATTTATTATTAAGGTTGTTCATGGGATTGCTTTAAAATTAAGGTATTTGCCCAGTTATTTGTTAAGCATATACTATTGTACCTTTCTATCTAGAAAAAAGTAGAAAAAGAGGTATAAACATGTTATTCATTTAAATGGTATATAAAGATTAAGAGAGAAATCATCCTGTTCTTCAGTGTTTGGGGAAGTCTTTATAGAAAAAATAGTTCGTTAAGCTAAGCCATCCTGAAGGTACTAGACTACGAAAGTTATGGGATCTTGATTCTGATTTAGGCAAACTGCACACAAAAGTGAAAATGGTTATGACTCTGAGACATCCAGGACAGTGGGAATAAAATGCCATGTGGAAGTGTTTACAGAATCAAGTGATTGCTAACTTCAGAGATGATTTTATTTAAATAGTAGTGTTTTTAATTCTTTTTAGCAGTTTAATACATGATAAGCTGTTGAAAATTCTGGTAAACTTTAGGAGATGGTTTCTATGAATTATTCATAAGAATCCTTAAAACTGGTTGAACTCATCATAGAAGAGAAAAAAAGCTATGTAATCAAGGGTCTTTTTTAAAAAAAAATAATTTTTATTATTATATAATATTTGTTTATTTTTCTTTTGGTTTTCCTCCCCTCTCTCCTTCCCCTTGTCGTCCCCCACCACCCCACCACCCCCTGCCGTCACTCCATTTCCTCTTTAACTGCCAGTTGTTGGTCAATTTTCAATTCATTGGATTCCTCCTTTCCACAGGTGAAGACATGTTTTCTTGGGACACAAGGGTCTGTGCTTAGTTTTCCAGGTGTATCTTTGTTGCGGGTAGCCAGTTCGTGCATGTTTGGATCTTTTCGGTGCCTCTTCCTTCTTACTGGTTGTCTTCTCTGACCCAGTGTCTGTCACATTTTGTTTCTTCTTTGCTTTATAGTTCAGTCTCTGGCATTGGGAGCGTTTCTTCCAGCCAGTGTCTGTATAAAAATTTCTTGATTGGGATTGGCACTGGCAGATGGATGGTTGGTTCTGTTGTGTGGCCTCCCTCTGCCTCATCTCTGTGGCCTTCTCCCTGTGGAACGGGATGGTGCCTAGTTCACACTGAAGGCATCTCTGAACTGGGAATTCTGTTCTCATCTCTGGAACCTTGTGGGTGTATTTCTGGTATAGTTTGTCACTATAGTTGGTCTCACAGCCCTATGTCCTGTGGATCCAGAATGTTCGTTTGTCCCGGACCTTAGTTTTTTCTCTTCACCTCTTCATGTATATCTGCCTTTGAATTAACAATTTAGTTGTTCCTGCTGAGGAGTGACTAGATTTGGAGTAAACTAAAGAGGGCATTAACCTCACATGTACACACACACCCCCACCCCTACCCCTGGTATTCCCTCCCCCACAAACAGAGGCTGCAGGGGATGGTGGAGACTCCGGGGCATGGTTGGCCCATCTACCTGGTGGAGACAGGTGGAAATGTGGGGAATAGTCCCTTGGTCCCAGGTTGCCTGTTAAAGGGACCCAGATCCCTTGGAAACCTCAGAATCAAGGTCTTTTACCCCAAAATTTGGTTTCTGAAAAAGAGCCTAAAAGGATTACAGGCATGAGTTTTTAAAAACTTAACAAAAACTCAGAGCCATCATAGTAACTGACTGACTATCCTACTGGGCACATTGTGTTGTTAGTGTTTAAAGTGACAACTAGGTTTCAGGTGATGCATGTTGATGTGAGTGGGGGCAGCTGACCCAAATATCAAATTGTTGTATTTTCTCAGTTCTGGTGTCTAGAGCAAGCACTTTTCTTTCTCCCTGCCAACTGTGCCCCTTTTATAAATATCTGTACTACTAGTATCCTGACATTGAGTAATTTTTGAGTCAACTGTAGCTTAATTTTTTAGATACCTAAACTGTGCTATTTTTAGTTAACCAACTATATATAATGGTAACTCAAATGAGCAATCTCAATAACAACTTTATTGAGATATAATTCACATGCTATAAAATTACCCTTTTTAAAATATACAGTTCAGTGGTGTTTAATATATTTACAGAGTTCTGCAACCTTACCCCTTTCTAACTTAAGGACATTTTATCACACCCAAAAAACTGCTTATTAGTTAGCAGTCATTTCCTTTACCTCCTTTTAGTCCCCAGCAGCCATTCATTTTCTTACAGTTTTTGTCAACTTGCCTATCTATATTAGACATTTCATAAAAATGATTATGAGTATACAGTAGGTTGTCTTTTGTGACTGGCTTCTTTCCCTTGAACCTAATGCTTTCAGTTTCATCCATGTTGTACCATGTATTAGTACCTAATTCCTTTTATGGTTAAATAATATTACCATACCCTGTTTTGTTTAACCATTTATCAGTAGAAAAACTTTAGAAAATGAACAATTTTTTCAGTTTGGGATATAATTACCAATAACATTGTTAAAGCTTAAAGTATGCCACATTTAATCAGTTTTAAAATGGAGTACAATTTATTAACTAGAGTATTCACTATGCCATGCATTATATCCCAAGAACTTAATTATTGTATAACTAATGTTTCTGCCTTTTGAGTATCTTCACACATTTCATCTCCCTCCACCAATTTTTAAACTTGTAGTTTTTCCACCATCTTCTCAGTAGGTTTAAGATTATTTACTGACATTGGAAATAAACAGGTCTTCCAGTCAGGTGACCATCTGCTAAAAAACTTTGTTCTTACTCTGCGGGACTCACTGGCCAGATAAAGAGTTTCTCTGAGTAAGGCATTATGAATACCAAAGAAAAACGTTTGAATACTAAAATCTTATCTTTATCGCACCCACATATGTATTTCAGCTTGGCATGGAGTACATATTTTTCACGTACTGCTCACCCTAGATACTTGTAAAGTGCTGCCAGCATACAGAAAGTTATCAGTCAGCCACTATGTTGCTATAGCTGAAATAGTTTCTAAAATACAAAAGTATTTCCCTTCCTCTTGGTCAACAACCTCCAGTGTCCACTTATGCCTCACTGCCTTCTCCAGTCCCCTATATCTTGGCTTATTAAGGAGGAAATAACTCTTGTCAGAGCAGAAGAACTACATGTCAACAGAGGTTGTTAAGTGTTAAATATTATAACTACTACCTCAACAAAAGTTGAAGACTTTTTTGCAGAGTTAAAGGGACATTGAATTAAGAGAATTGAGTTCTAATTATAGCTTTGTCACTAACTAGTTAACAGTATGGTATGGGTTAAGCAACTCTGTATCCACCATATATAATCAGATGTATAATAACTACCCTAACTCCATAGTTATCACTACTTTTGCTCAATTTTTTTGTAGGAATGTATCTTGAAATATTTCAAAGTAAATAAATATTGACATAATGTAAAAGATTGTTCTTTTCACTACCTACCTTGGAAAAGGCTTACTAAAAATAGTTTATGATTGTTGTATCATGGGAACTCTGATTATTTTATTCTGTTGTTTCTGTTTCAATAGTTTTCTTCCAAAAGACATCAATATCTGAAGGAAAATGTTAACACTAGTGTTTTTATTTTTATTTTTCCCTCATCATAATAGGTGTTTATCAGATCAGCAAACAAATCAAAGCTCATGATGGCAGTGTGTTCACACTTTGTCAGATGAGGAATGGGATGTTATTAACTGGAGGAGGGAAAGACAGAAAAATCATCTTGTGGGATCATGACCTGAATCCTGAAAGAGAAATAGAGGTAAGAAAGAAAACAGGATATAAAAATTTAAAAAAACATTAAACCCTCTAAACTCATGTTTTTTGTTCTTTTTTTGATAACTTAAACATTTCCGTGAGACTTGGTACACATTCTTGTCATTTACTCCAAAAAACAAAACAAAATGAAGTAGGCCATTTATTAAAATAAGTTGAAATAATAAAAAGAAGGGGCAGAGTAATTGCTTTTTTATTGATGTTATTTGAAACTTAAAATTCAGTATATATGCATCAAATATTCTATCCAATTCCAACAAATACAAAATCACTAGTTTACTTTTTTACAACTTGAAAGTAATCTTTTAAGTAGTGAGCTTAGTCACTAATTATCTGTGTATGTGTCTGCTTCATGGCCTGGATTGAGTATCCATAAAACCTGATGGATTAAATTATATGCTCAAGAAATGAAGTGGTTAAATACACTATTTTTAGATCAGTGATTTTTCAAAGTTTAACATTGCTTTTGTTTTTTGATGATTAAAATTTTGAATTTTTGCTTAGTGTTTTCTATGTACATGACATATGTTCCAAACAAAATCTTCTAAAAAGTAGCTGGGCACAGTGGTGCGTGCCTTTAAGCACAGTTACAGAACACGACTGAGACTAGGAATTGCTTGAGCCTGCAGTTTGGTTCAAGACCTGCCTGGGGTAACATAGTGAGACTTAGTCTCAAAAAAAAAAAAAAAAAATAGCTGGGTGTGGTGGCGCATGCCTGTGATCCCAGCTACCGGGGAAGCTGAGGCTGGGGATCGCTTGACTCCATGGTACCCCAGGCAATGTGAGTCTGCGGTTCCACGGGCAAAAAAAAAATAGCAAGACCTAGTCTCAAATAAATAAAAATAAAAAGAAGACAATTCTGTTGGGCTTTATTTCTAAGAAAAGAGTTGTTTTATTACAAATTTAATGAAATGTAACTTTTTGTACTATTTCATAAGTCATTCTTTGTAATCAAAGCTACACCACCTAGTTTACTCCTCCCATTGCCATTTCTAGCATTATGGATTATTTTTAGATATCAATTCTTCATGCGCCTAGGAGTAATTTTGGATCCTGCTTCATATAGAACAAAGAACTGCATTATTTCAGAAAGTCATTCTAGGGGATCATTGTATTATTAATATAGCACTATTATAATAACATACCTTAGTGCATTAAATGAGACTAATCTACCAGGGAGTCCTAGTAATGACAGTTATAACTCTATAATATATTGCTTTTTAGTTTACAAAGAAATTTCATCTGCAGTTGTTTTTTTACAATTTGATCCTTACAAGAGTCAGTAGTACATCAAGCATGTAATATTATCTCTATGGATTTAAAAAGTTATTTTTGGCAAAGTAACAGGACTAGCAAGTTATAACTAGTAACAAAATAATGACTAGTAAGTAGCAAAACCACACCACATCTTTATGTGATCTAATAGGATTTACCCCTTTTCACCATACTCCCATCCCTTAAGTCTTGAAATCATAAAATGTAAATTTTAAATTGAATTAAGCAAAGGATGTTGACAATGTATTATGTGTGTAATAACATAACTATCTGAAACATTAAATTATTAACATAAGATTAGTTTTCTATTTGGAATTCTGTCAATATTATCTCATAGTGTCTGACAACTGTATATTATGCCATTTTTCTGGAGTAATTAATGCACGTGAATATGTGTATGGTGACTTTACGAATTTAATTTTTTAGGTTCCTGATCAATATGGAACAATCAGAGCTGTAGCAGAAGGAAAGGCAGATCAATTTTTGGTTGGTACATCACGAAACTTTATTTTACGGGCAACATTTAATGATGGCTTCCAAATAGAAGTACAGGTAATGATATGAGTTTAACCATTGACAAATAATATTTTTGATGATAACCTTTGTTTAGTAAACAATGAACTTATTTTATTTTCAGGGTCATACTGATGAGCTTTGGGGTCTTGCCACACATCCCTTCAAAGATTTACTTTTGACATGTGCTCAGGACAGACAAGTATGCATGTGGAACTCAGTGGAACACAGGCTGGAGTGGACTAGACTCGTAGATGTAAGTAAAACCAGGTGTAATATAGTCCCCATGGAAGTTCCTTGGAGGGCAGTTGGGAACAGCAAGGAAAGGGGGCTCAGCGTAGATTAAAACTACAAGTATTTACATGATCCAGTAAAGGGACTTGGGGATTAATTATATAGCATAACTTGAATCCACTCTAAAGAAACAGGGCAGAAGCTCAATTTTTCTCTCACTTTCGGAAGTAAAAAGGATTTCACATCTTTTTCAAGCGTTAATTATTATAGAAAGGTTTGGTTTCTGGTGGTGTTATAGTTGCACTCACTAAATGCTGCTCACTTACAGACTCTACCATCTTCTTTTTTTAAGTTGGTTTCTTACTGTACTTTTCCTTTTCTCAATCCAGATATCCCTTTCCTGCCCAAAAGGTTAGGTTCTTTGTAGACTATAGAAGTGTTCAGATGTTCACTGTTATCCTGATTGTTCTACTGCCTAGCTGCAAGCTGGCTGTCTTTTCTTCTCCTCTGCCAGCATATCTTCTTCCGAAATTCTTTTTCCTTTTATACACATGTGGTATTTCAGTGGCTACAATAAAATTAACTAGGATCCCCTGTTTATATGAAACAAGTTTTCAAGAATGTTTTTGTTACTACTCCCATAGATATTGGGAGTGTTTCTTGATTACTCCCCAACAGCTGTCTGTCTCTCTTCTAGGAACCAGGACACTGTGCAGATTTTCATCCAAGTGGCACAGTGGTGGCCATAGGAACGCACTCAGGCAGGTAGGGTCTTTGAGGGAAATGTGAGCTGAGTCATTGCAAATGGTGGTGGGATGTTTAACCATTATTCAGGAGTGTTCTTAATCTAATCTGGAGAGTTAAATCTCTTCAGTAGCACACTAGTACACCTGTTGCTCTTTTCTATTATGTGCACTCATTCTGTCACTCAGTCATTATTGAGCACCTCTTGTTTGTTAGAAACGGTTGTGGGTGTTCAGGCTTCATCAGTGTCCAAAAGAAACATCCTGTCCTTACAGAATACACATTTTAGTGTAGTGTGCATGTTGGGGAGGGGATGGAGGTCGGTTAAAAATAAACATAATAAATAATTATATTAGAAAATGTTACAAGTGGAGGGTGGGAAGGTTGAATACAAAAGGGGGGCGGGGGGAGGTATAGCTTCAAAATTATAAATAGGGAGGCTGGGATTGGCTTTATTGTGAAAGCGAAGCTTCAGCAGACTTGACTGAAATTTTGTGTGATATGAGAAAATTAATCTTTTATGAAGGGAACAAACTGAAATAACTGGGTTGAGCTCTTGTATGTTTGTTCTATAACTTTTGTCACACTGCTTTTCTGAAGCTACCTAGATAGATAGTAAATTTATTTCCTCAAATTGCTATTGTCTGGTGGGACATCCTGGCGCATGCCTGTAAACAGCAGTCAAGGAATCCACAGCCGGAACCGAGGATCACTGTTCGAATCCTGCTCGGGGCAACGTAGCGAGACCTAGTTCCAAAAAAATAGCTGAGCGTGGTGGCATGCACCTATAATCCCAGCTACCTGGGAAGCTGAGGCTGGGGATCACTTGAGTCCATGGTATCCCAGGCAGTGTGAATCTCCGGTTCCACAGGCAAAAATAGCAAGACCTAGTCTCAAAAAAAAAAAAGTTGTTATTGTCTTAGCAGTCTTTATTAGTGGTATATTTTTAATTCTTTTCTTTATCTCTGTTAGTAAGTAGACATAATCAGAAATAAATTCTTTTGTAAAGATGCAAAGGGAAAATATGAAGTCAGTTTCTAAGAGTAAACCTGTAGAAATTATGGAATGCTAACTTCTGATGAGGTGAAGCTATTATAAATATATTTGAATGTTTTTGTATATACGACTTAAATAATTTCAAATCTGTATTTAATTCTAAGCTTAGTCATTTATAGTTTGTTGTATTGTTTTTTTGGTAGCAATTTTTTTCCTTTGTTGACACAAATTATCACCTCTGGAAAAATCAAAGCATTCCTTCTCATATACTACTAGAGAAGCTTCCAGAATAGTGGGAAAATGGGACATTAAAGAAAGAAAAGTGGGAAGCTGGGCATGGTGGCTCATGCCTATAAACTTCAGCCTGTGAAGCAACCAGGGCTAGGGATCACGGTTCGAGTCCCACTCAGGGCAATGTAGCGAGACCTCATCCCAAAAAATAGCCCAACGTGGTGGCACGCGCCTAATCCCAGCTACCTGGGAAGCTGAGGCTGGGACTTGCTTGAGTCCGTGGTACTCCAGGCAGCGTGAGCCTGCGGTTCCATGGGCAAATAGCTAGACCTAGTCTCAAAAAAAAAAAAAAAGAAAGAAAAGTGGATTTGTAACTAGAGGTGCTGTTTGATCAATATGAAATAATTGAATCCTACATTTTGGTAGCTTGGGAGAGTAGGAGAGTAAGTGGTGATATTTTGTAAAGCTAGATGACTGCTACATGTCAATAATAAAATATAAAGTTTGAAAGGTCTTGAACTACATAAACAGATATATGGCAGGTCACTTTGCAGGATTTGGAGGAAATTATTTTCTATTGTATATATTTTTTAAAAATTAGTGCTGAGCATGGAAGAAACTTGAGCTATAGTGCTGAACTAGTTTTCAGAAAACCACAAAGGCGTTCACTTCAGATCTTTTTTTGGGAAGCTGAACAGGTAACACAGATGCTAAAGTCATTAAAATAAGAGTGAAAGCTACCATTTATTCAGTGTCTGATGACAGACTTTGTGCTTAGTTGTTTTTATTAGTTACTTCTAATCTTCACAAAAATATGGCAAAATGCTTATAATACCTCCATTGTACAGCAAGGAAACTAACTATAAAGTTTCATCACTTGTGACTGAGCTGGGATTTGAACCTGGGTTCTGTTATATAGTTCCAAAGATTGTAACTTCCCACTCTCCCACCAGAACTCTGAGATATAATTAATTATATATATAAGTTAATAGCATTGCTTGGAAATACTGTAAGGAAAGTTTAGCTCTGAAGGTTATATCATTGAGGCTGATGTTTTTTAAAAGTATCTGTATATACAAACGAGTTAACACTGAATGGAGTAGATGGATAACAGGTATTTTTGAATTATTAGGAAACACTACTTGATTGAATAGATGGAGCCTCTGTGTGCATGTGTGTGTTATAGATATATACATACAAAGAGCTCTGATTTTAAAGGAAAAACTGATCTGATATAAACTTACATAGAATTTACATTCTGCATTAGGTAGCTGTGAAATCATTAATCTTAAAATGAAAAGTCACCCAATTTAAGTGGCTTAACATATGAAGTTAAGCTAATTATTCCCTCTTTGAGTAGTGAGCAGAAAACATCTTATAAATAAAAGTGATACGATAACTAAATTTAAAAAGCAGTCAATCCTTTCTGCTTTGGAGTTGGAGATTATTAGAATCATTTTATACATAACTCCTGTCTTTAGTTTGACATCTGGTTAGTTTCTGTTGGTTCTTGGCAAACTCATTTTTCACATGGGTCTATCAATTCCTGTCCAAAACTGAAAATTCTCTAGTCATTCATGATTTTTTAGAGGTTTTTCCAAAAACATGAAATTGTAATTATCCTAGGAATGAAACTAGATTTAGAAATAGTCACTTATAAGTGTCACTTGGGACTTATCCAAACTTTTTTTAAAAAGGTAATTTTTGAATGGCTAAGAAGTTACAGTGAAGTTTCCATAAACTCATTAAAAACTTGACACCTGATATCCATTTGGCACTTTATCTCACTATTCTTTAGGTGTGTCTCTTCTGTGTTGGAATATTTTGTTCCCTCAAAGAGTGAGTTCATTTGGCATCAGAAGAGTTTCACAGTGGTATGGTAGTAATAGAATTGGTTAATGAATTAATTCTCAGAAGAAAACTGTAAACTGTGGTTACTATCCAATTCCAATAAAGTATATTTCTTATGTATCCTTTTGAAATGCAAATAAATGATCATTAAAGATGTAGTGTAGGGCTTCAAAGCCTTCAAACTACAATCCTGATGATTGACCTTCAAATTCAACTTCTCACAAATAGCTGTTTCTCTTACCTGAGCAGAAGACCAAATTAACAAATTAGATTAATTACTTAAAGTTTTCAACATATAGCTCACAAATTACTAAAATTCACTCATGAATGTTCAACTAGAAAGAGATTTACTTGATTTAATAAGTAAAGCTGAGATTTTTTTTTAGTGTTTCCTCTCCTACCTTAGGAGGCGAGAATTCTATCACTGAACCACCAGTGCTCTTATGTTGAATACAACAGACATGTTAAGCAGTATCATTAAGCATCATTTAAAAATTTTAAGCCATTTCCCAAATACTTTGTACACCAAAGGGAAATCATTCTTTCTCATATTAGTTATAAGGCTTATGATTCCCTTTATTGACTCATTTTAGTGATATTTTCCCATCTGAATAATTAGCAAAACTTGCTGTTTTTGTCCCACCAATTACATGACATTAAGATATTGAATTTAAGCTGGGCGTGGTGGCGCACACCTGTAGTCCAAGACCTGGAATCACTTGACTTCTCAGGTTTGAAACTGCCCCGGACAACATAGCGAGATCTAGTCTCAAAAATAGCATCCAGGCGCAGTGGCAGGCACCTGTAATCCCAGCTACCTAGGAGGCTGAGGTTGGGGGATCGCTTGAGTTCAATGGATCAGGACTACCCTGGGCAACATAACAAGACCTAGTCTAAAAAAAAAAGATACTGAATTTATATTTCTAGTCTAATCCCATTCTCCCCACCCCAGCTATTTTTTTCTGCACACTGCACTGATAAATAATTCTTGCTAACGCTGGCTTTGTCATGTTCAAGACTATTTTATATATTTTTTCATTTATTCTTTCTACAGATATTTAGTGCCTGATTGGAGGCAGGCAGCACTCCACTATAACCTCCAACCAGCTCTGCATGTTGTCTGTGACATGCCTTCTTCTCATTTATCCAACTTTCAGTTGTCCTAAGTTTCCAGTCTGCTTATCAAACTTGTCAAACTCTTCTGAAGCATTATCCCTTCAAATGCTCTTAGAAAAAAGTTTTCAAAAGTCATTTTCTTATGTAGTTGAATTTAATTCATTGTTTGACTTCTTAAAAGACTTTTACACTAACTTTTCCCATAAATGTGAATAAAAACTGACTTCAAAGGATTTAGAACTTCTGATGCAAGTATTAGAGGTACTGGAAAGGCACTGTACTCTTTGCTGTTCACCTTAATATTGTCTGTGCTATTTCCCACCCCCATAACTATGCACCTGTCACTCCTGCCTGAACTGCTCACTCTGTGTTTATTTCAACCCACATCTACATCTTAAACAGTTTTTCATGTCTGCTATGATTCATTTTCCTTCAGCCAATTCTGTTATATGTAGCCACCATCTTGGAGGTTAGCACTTTGTCTCTAACAGTAATTTTTAAGAACATTGATCCTGTTATTTTCAGTTGAGACTTTGCTAGCAGAGAGACACAGTTAGCATTCAGTGAATACCTAAACAAAAGTGAAGACATGCCTTAGGTCTATATATTTACATTGTATCTAGCAACATTTTACAAAATGAATTCATTTTCCATTACAAGAGGGAAACATGTCACACAGGCCACTAGTAAAATTCCTGCAATTTCTCATTAATATTCTTAAAACATTTTCAAATTTTTAAAGGGAAAAAGTCAGCAACCATAATTTTCTCTAAGTGCTATATCTGAAAAAATTTTGGTTTTTACTTCTTAATAGGTGGTTTGTCCTAGATGCAGAAACTAGAGACCTAGTTTCTATCCACACAGATGGGAATGAACAGCTCTCAGTGATGCGCTACTCAATAGGTGAGCAGATACACCCCCATTCTGGTACTCAAAGCACTTCCCTGAAATTGCATGTTTTAATTCCCAGTAAAGCTGACTACTGTTGAATATATTTCCCTCAACAAAGGATGAAATTCCTCTTCAGGAAACTGCATAATATCTGCTAAAGTTAAACAACGTTGTAAATCATGAGGTAGTGTAAATTTAGAACTATTACACTGCATTTGCAGTTGTACATACTTAGAATTTTGAGTGTTAGGCTGAAGTCTTAATGTTACATATGTTTAGCAGCCTTTTCTTTCTATATAAGAAAAGATGAAAGAAATTATAGTAATGCCCAAAACACAAATTTTAAGCTTCTTCAGATTCTATTAAACTGTTACTGGTTATATAGTAATGATTGATTTTTTCAATTAGATAAATTATTCAGCAACTCATTAACCAAGTTTAGTTTTGTTTGAATAATTCTTTGTGCCTTATTCAGAGTGCTCATTAAGTTCTAGAATAGCCTAATTCCCTTTTCCCATTATTAATATGGTTTTGATTCACATCATTGTCCCCTAGAGTTAGTGTGAGTCACAGTTACTTATATTGAAAAGTATAACCCAGTAGTCTTGGGTCAGTTGGGGGGGTCCAAAGGATTTTTGATTACTACTAACTTATTTCAAAGGACAGAATAGTATTCTCTGGAGGGGAAGGAAAATACTTGTTCAAGCTGGAAGTCTAAAGAGTTACTCAAAGCAGAACCATTTTAGTTTTTTTTAATTTTATTTCATTTTAGTGTTTTAATAGCAAATAACTACTGCAGATATAGCTATTAAAACCCAAAGATACAATCTATTTTATTGACCATCTACTATACAGTAAGTACAATGGAGGAGACCATTAAAGACAGAACATGGTTCCTTTCAAGAGAACATCCCCTGTATTGAAGAGATCATATGTGCTCATCTAAAATGAGGGATTGAACACTTGGCCTGCCATAATGCTGTGCTTCTAAAGCCGTAAAAGTAGGTTAGCATGCCTAGGTTCAGTTTTTAGCCAAATAGAGATGAGGGTAAGTCCAAAGCCCATAAACATCTCTAAAAAGGGATTATATAGATGGCCATAAATTTTGCTAGTGTGTTTCATGATAGAAGGATTCATTTATCATATACCAACTTAAGCTAATTTAACAACACTGATAAAATGCATTTAACAGTGGTCCAGTAAAATAACTGTGATACATAAATATTGATGATGATAATAAATCTGTAAGTGTATTTCTGTAGTCAACACTTTTAACACTCTATTTCAATCTAGATGGCATCCTCCTGGCTGTAGGATCTCATGACAACTTTATTTACCTCTATTCAGTCTCAGAAAATGGAAGAAAATATAGCAGATATGGAAAGTGCACTGTAAGTACTAAAGTAAAATAAATTTGTAAGAATTTCACAAAGTCTAACTTCTGTTAAAAAGAGAATTAAGGTTTACATTAATTAATGTGTAGTTTTCTGTCCTTAGCTGCATTAAGCTTTAATCTTTCCCTTTGAAAACCGACACTATCTAACAGCAGAATGTTATAATTCAATCTCTCATTCCCTCCCTCCCTCTCTCTGTCTCCCTCCCTATCTCTGCCTCCCCCCCTCCCTCTCCCCTCTCCCTCTCTCCCTGTCTTCCCCTCTCCCCCTTCCCTCTCTTCCCCTCTCCCCCTTTTTCTTACTCTCCCTCTCTACCCTCTTCTCTCTCTCCCCCCTCTCTCCTCCCTCTCTCTCTCTCTTTGATAAGACCAGCTTCATTATTGTTATGAAGATTAGCTTCAACTCCATAAACATACTGACTACTTGGCTTAAGGCATGTAATAATTATAATAGCTACAGAAATATTCTAGGCACTAGGCACATGAAAGATGTGTCCCATTTCTTGGAAAGTACATGTTAGAGCTCAGGATAGGATGAGAAAGGCCCACAGGTTTAATGGTTTAGTAGACATACTTGGGAACAGACTAACTGGATTTGAATTTTCATTCTACCATTTACTGGCAAGCTACTTAAAGCTCCTACACCAGTGTTCTCATCTATAAAGTGGAGATGATAGTGTCTACTTCACTGTATTGAAACAAAGTAATGCACCGGGCACGGTGGCTTGTGCCTGTAAGCTTCAGCCTATGAAGCGGCAGGGGCTAGGGATCGCGGTTCGAGTCCGCCTGGGGCCAGTAGCGAGACCTAGTTCCAAAAAAATAGCTGGGCGTGGTGGTGTGCGCCTGTCATCCCAGCTACCTGGGAAGCTGAGGCTGGGGATGGCTTGAATCTGTGGTACCCGGGGCAACATGAGCCTGCAGTTCCACAGGCAAAAATAGTGAGACCTAGTCTCAAACAAAACAAAACAAAACAAAGTAATGCACATAAAATACAACTTTATATAGAACAGTGTTTGGCAAATAATAAGTAGTACTCTGCATAAGTAAACTCAGAGAAAATGCGATAGCTTGGTATGTATGTTAAGAAATTAATTTAGAAATACCAAATTATGATGAATTGATGGCATGAATTCTTTGAAAATCTTTATTACAAAATAATTTTTAGGGGAATAAGTAATAATTTTTAAGAATATATAAACAAAACTCAGGCCATTTATTATTTATAGAAGACACATACTTGCTTTTTTGATTGGGTTTTAGATTTTTTGGGGGAGGGGGGTATATCTTGTACCATATGCTAAAATAAGCTTATAAACTGATCTGTAAGCAAACTCATAATTGAGGGTTTATCCAAAATATTTTTGTTTGCCTTGGCCATGGTTAAGAATCATTGTCCCTTACTTAAATCCATCTTTTAGGTAGTTTATCTAATTTTACCTCAGACTTTACCAAAACAAAACTCATGTCTTAATAAACAGATTATATCAAATATAATTTAATTCTGTAATTGTAAAATCTTACAGGGAGTGTTTACTTAGCTCTGCCCTCATTTTATGGCTGTTTTTATGGTGTTTCAGAGAACTGAAGAAGAACCCCATTCTCCTAAATTTTAGTAGAGCAAATTTTGCAATGCATAATGCCTGATAATTTTTAACATGTATATTGTGTACAACTGCTCCTAAAAGGAAACAGCAGTATATGACATTGAAAGCATTGAGGAATGGCAAGTTTGTCAATCACATCAGACTAACCTTATCAAGTTAGACAGCTTTTTTCTTTAGCACATTTGAATTATCCTTAGGAGCTATTACAGAGCATAGGACTGTTTGAGGCTATAATGAAAGACTCAACCACTCTGTTCTACTAATTATTTTCTGTTTGTTGCTTTGCCTCCAGCTGTCACTCTCCTTGTATGCATCCCCTAGCTGATCTTATAGTTTCTTAGTAACTTTTTTATCTGTTCTCTGCTCTGATACAAAACACAAAGCTAGGCTAAATCTGGCTCTGTTGTTTACTAAGTTTGTGACTTGAGGCTACTTAATGAACTTCTCTGAGTCTTTATTATCTTAAAGTTTGAGAATATTATAGTTCTTTATAGAATTACTGTGAAGATTGAATTTTTATTAAAATATGGCAACTAGAACTTTCAGAGTTCCAAAAGCTCTTTACTATTTTATTTCTAGTAATTTTCCTGTTGCTAGTCAGCATTTACGTGACACATAGCTGTAGAAGCATACTGAGCTTTGAATTTTATGAAATGTCCTTATAATAAATTGGAACAAAGCATCTGGAGCCTGCCCAATGCTCCAGATCAGCATCACTGACACAGCATCACTTTATGTGGAAATGTCAGTTTAGAAGATGACTTCTAAAAAACTAAAGGGCAATTCTTGGTAGAGGCCACTGGCTAAGTTCATAAGTCAATGGTAGGCTTAACGAAGTCATTATGGGCCCAGATCTTGTGCTTTACCTCATAAACTAAGAAACAGGACCAGATTCATTTTAGAGAAATGGAATTGTATCATTGACGTTCTTCAAAGCTGGTTTGTAAAATAGCAATTTAAAACAAGAGCTGTAATTGGTAAGGGGCTGGATTCTGCATTCCCTAGGAGGCCAACTAAGTTTTCCCTAAGTAAGCCTCAGAAAACCAACTCATAATAAGAATTCTAGTTTATTCATTTAAAGTAAGCTATGTAAATGTCAGAGGACAGAACATGAGCTTCCTCCAGTCACTGTTTCCTTTTAGGCAAAATAGTATATGTCAAACCAAACTGTAACTGGAAGGCAGGTAATCTCTGTGCACACATCCACGGTATGGCGGGAGCTGCCACTGGAACTGGTTGGCTTGGTCATTCATTTCTAGGCTCTAGGTGGGCACTAGTTACTTCAGAGATCCTGTTGAAATATGGTACATTTTGAGTGTTGTGAAGTTCTATAGTTTTTATAGTTGGTGCCTTCAGTACAGTAGGTTCTCATTCTCAGCTTTTCATGTACTATTTTGAAAAGATACTGCAAAGGTCCATAATTATCAGTTTTCAATTCCTTTTCTTAAAAAGCCATTTTAAATTTATTTTCTGCTCATCTTTGGTGCACTCAATTTAATTCAGATTTATCTAAACTGGCGCCAGAGTTTTGTGAATTCAGGAAAGTTCATCTCTCTTTGCCTTCTGAATGTCTTTCTCTTCCAAGTGGACATCTTCATTAAGGTTGCTCTGATATTAGAGATGGTGAATATATACATAAAGTACTTAAACGTAATACCCTATACATAGGAAGAACTAGGTAAATGTCAGATTTTATTAGCAGCAGCATTATTATTCTCAGTAACTGGATTGTACCTAAAAATGTTTTCCAGCATTTAATATGAATCTATTATAAATTTTTAAAATATTTTTCTAATTATGGACAATTGTATATTTTCCTTGAAAGATTTTAAACGTTCCATTTGCAGTGGGATTAAGATTGTTATTCTGTACATGAGTGTGAACAAGGTTTTGTTTGTTTGTTTGTTTTTGAGACTAGGTCTCACTATTTTTGCCCATGGAACCACAGGCTCGCATTGCCCAGGGTACCATAGACTCAAGCAATCCCCAGCCTCAGTTTCCTAGGTAGCTAAGATTACAAGCATGCACCACCACGCCCAGCTATTTTTTGGGGACTAGGTCTCACTGTGTTGCCCCAGGCAGGACTCAAATCGCCATCCCCAGACCCCACCACAAGCACGTGCCACCATGCCCAGCTTTGAACAAGTCTTTCTGTTAATTCAAATTCTTGTGTCCTTTTTGACGTTTCTATGCAAAGATCTTATCTTAGCCCAGGAGATACAGTATATTGACGTTACAGTGACATACTAAAAAGCATTATAAAAAGTAACCAAAAAGCATTATAAAAAGTATGTTAGGGTAGGTAAGAAGTGAGGGGAAAGTGTTCTTTTTGACAAGGTTTTATTAATTGATAATACACATCAAAAAGAACTGAGTAGGAGTCAATATTACTATAAAAGGAATTATATTGTAGTGCCTGGTGACTTAAACAAATGAGAGAAATGTTCTCATTTAGAAGTCATCTGTGACGCACAGTCCTTCTTTTTTTTCTACTCCATCATTTTTAGCAAGATGCTGATAGTCCAGTATCACATTCTAGTTCCAGGAAGAATGTATCAGAGCAAGGGAAAAAAGCTGAACTTCCTCTAAATGAATTCTCTTCAAGTGTTCTTGGAAGTCCCTCTGAAACAGGGTATAAAGAGACTTTGTTTTTACTTAACTGGATATACCTATCTGCTTGCTTTTCTTTACAAAGCAGGCTACACACTCTTTATTAGCATTTTTACTGATCACCTTTACCATTGATATGTAAAAGCCAGCTAACTGCTCTCTGCTTTTAGCTCCAAAAACTGCAGAAAAGAAAAATATTAAAACACAGTTTAAACTCTCCACTCGTGGGTTCTTACCACCATCCCCAGCCTTCTCAGCCAAAATACCAAACCAATGTAAGACTGTCAGTGCAGTGCAGACTAATTTATTTCTTAACAAAGTGATTTTTAGTTATCCTAATAATTACAAAAGAAACATGTAAGACTCAGAACACTTTAACATTATCTAAAACCTTTTTCACCATTGTCCAAAGTCCTTTCCCAGATTGCCCAGAAATCCTGTCTCTCAGTCCTGATCATCTCACCAATGTTAAGATAGAGTTTATTTCCAGACGCTTGAAGACATGTTCCTTTAACTGCTCCTCCTTGTCTTCCACGCTGTCTTCTCCTTGTCACTTTTAGGTAGCAGAAACTCTATGGTGTCAAACCAGCAAAGTTCACTTTCTTCTCAGGCCTAACTTTTGCACAGCCTCTCGCAGACACAAGTTAAACTCAGCAAAACAAACTCCAACACAGAGTTTAAATCTGCAAACTCCTTAACTGCTTTTAGCACACATGCTGCCAGCCTGGGCCAGCCGAGGGTTAAAGGCCCTCGGTGGCCACATGGCCAAGCTCACATGGCTCACATCTTTACAAGATGGCCAATTCCCATCTCCTCTCCATATTAAAATCCCAATCCAATTAAATCCTAAATCAAATTAAATCCTCCTCTTTGTTTGCACACCCTTTATATACCCTGATTTCCTGCCTTTCAGGAAATCTGTTTCACCTTGACTATTTTACCTCTTTCTTCCCCCTGCATCCCCCTAAAGAAAAATTCCAGCTAAGGTCATTCCCCCATTATAACATTACCTGTCCTTAAAATCTGCAATCTTAAACAAAAAACAATGGGAGGGGGGCACACCCTATCACCTCTTGTAACTTCTGCCACGCGTAGATGCAAAAGAGATTAGGAAATACAGTATTTCAGTTGGTACCTCACAAAAAGGGAGGGTGTGGGTTGGATAGGCAAGAATGGTCCATACTGCAGTCATTAGCTAAAGATCAGCCTTCCCTCAAACCAGCAAGAATGTATCAAAGTATGATGGGGGCTGAGGGAAGGTTCTATTTGCAATAGTAATAAAAACTATGAACGCTTTGAGAATAAACCTAACAGTAGCTACGTGGAAGCATATATGTTTGCTGCAATTTATTCTCTAAATTTAATGTAGTCTGAAATTTCCCATATACACAAAACTATCAGAGTTGGCTGGGAACAGTGAAGAGAATGTCCAGAAACAGATCTGTTTATGTGGGAATTTACTAGTCACTAAAACGTATCTCACATAGGTAAAGAAGAAAAAATAGACTCTTGTCTTCCTGTGTTATCCAGCATAGTAGCTGCTAGCCACAATGTTCTGTTTAAGAAGTTAAATAAATTTCAACTTCCTGGGAGCACTAAGTGCCACATTTCAACTACTTTGAAGCCACAGATGTCTAGTTCCTGCTCTGTTGGACTGCAAATAAACACTATAGAAAGTTCCATTGGACAGCCCTACTCTGGATGGTGAAAAAGATCCCTAACACTAGACCTCATACCTGTAAAATAGTCCCCAGGTGATTTTAATATACAGCCAGGGTTGTAAGCCACTGGTGGAGATGATGATCCTCCATGCTGTTGACAAATACCAAACTAATATATTTCTGATATTTTCTGAGTAGTATTCTGGGGCTGTGTCACCTGTGGTTATTATTGTGGTTACCCATCAGCTACTTACTGAATGTAATGAAAGTGCCAGCTTAGAGAACATTGTTTCTTTTTGAGAAATTACATGTTGTACTTCCAACTGTGTCTATGCCCATAGGAATCATGTGAGGCTATTTTGTGCCCATTGGGTAGGGTAAGGACACTGAGGTGGTATCTGGGAAGGTGGCATTTTAGACCCAAAATAAAGGCTTTCCACCAAGATTCACATACTTTTTAGACCTTGTACATTAGGATGGATTTCTTTTATTTAATTTACATCATTGTCTCTCTAGTTCTCTCACCACCTATCACCCACGAACCATCACCATATTCCCTTGTGTTCATCCCTCCCAATTTGCCTCCACCCTTCCTCCCCTTCTTTTGCTGTATGCTTCAGTTCTACGATCAGCTTGCTAGTTTTGACGTTCTCTTGACCTCTTGTCTGGTTTCTCTATATTCTATATATAAGTGAGACCATTCAGTATTTCTTTTTCCTTCTAATTTCAGCTAACATCATACTTTCCATGTTAGCTAGCTTCCATATTGCTACAAATGACATGAGATTGTCTTTAATGATTGCTGACTAATACCCCATTATGTAAATACACTGCATCTTTTTAATCTATTTGTATACTTTTTGGGGGCATCTGGGTTGTTTCCATATCTTGACTATTGTAAATACTGCTACAATAAGCATAGGCATACAGGTTTCCTTTTGAATTAGTGTTTTATGTTCTTTGGATGATTCCCAGCAGTGGAATTGCTGGATCATAAGGTAGATCCATTTTTAGTGTTCTGAGAAACCTCCACATGACTTTCCATAGTATAGTGCCTGATCATTTTACATCCCGATGGGCAATGTAAGAGGGTCCTTTTTCTCTATATCCTCTCTAGCATTTGTTGTTTGTTTAATGTGGCTGTTCTCACAGGGGGGAGATAGTATCTCATTGTGGTTTGATTTGCATTTCCCTGATACTTAGTGGTGGTGAATTTTTTTCATATGCCTTTTACATTTCTTCTTTGGAGAAGTCTTTTTAGTTCTTCTGCCCAATTTTTGACTAGGTTGTTTCCTTTTTGTTGTGTAAGCTCTTTGTAGGTCTTTGCTATCAGTCCCTTATCTGTCATATGGTGTGCAAATATTTTCTCCCATCCGTTGGATGTCTCTTTATTGTGGATTTTGCTGTATAGAGGCTTTTTATTTTAATGTAAAACCAGTTGTTTATCTTTTTTTTTTTTCCCATTCTCTTTCATCTCATTCTAAAGATGAGGCCTCAAAGAAGTTTCTGAGATATATCATGAGGTGTTCTGCCTATATTTTCTTCTATATATTTTATGGTGTCAGGTCTTACATTCAAGTATTTTAAAGGATGTTCCTTAGACTATATTGCCTTGATTAACTAGTTAAGTCTTTATTCAAGTAACAACAATTTTCTTACATTAGAAGCATAGTTTCTCCAGAACCCAGAGCCAGGCACCAGGATCTCTGTGTGGACCCCAGATACAGAAAGTAGACAATAACCAATATGTTATCTTTGGTTTTGAAAATTTTCTTAAGTTGGTAGATATCCTGTGTGCTCAGCCAGTGGCTCCCATCCTGGTTTTCCAGTTCTCAAATTCACGTTAATTAAAATTCGCTAAAATACATAAATGTGTGTTTGCCATGTCACATTCTGGTTGGTGATCATAGCTCCACAGAAGTTTCAGGATGTAGGTAGACTTGAATTACAGTATCTGGTATAAAAAACTATACCTGAGACTTTACATGTATTAACTTAACAATAAAACCATGTGAGCAAAATGCAGCAATTTGGTCAACAAGAAATTCAGTGTTTGACCACAAGTTAGAAGATAAAGTCTATCAATTTAAGTAAACTGTAAGACTTAACTGTAATTTATCTGAAATAGTTTATTAGTAGTCTTTAAATGCTTACAGTCAACAAAATACCACAGGGAATAGTTTTTTTGTTTTACTCTGAATAAAACTTAAGCAGAAAAAGACCTGTGGAGTCAGACGCACTACCGTTGCGCGATGAGGCCTCCCCAGAAAAAGACCTGTGTAGGTGTAGCATTATCCTCAGCTTCTGGGGTGCACTACGGATACTCAAGAACAGTTCAGGAAAACTGTACTTCTTCATTCACCCTGATAAGACACCAGCAACTTGAAATACCTTACTCTTAAAGTGAGGTATTGGTTGGAATGTCCATTAGGACACAGATTTGAGAGACTATCTTTCTTGGACACCCCTAGCACAGGTTGTATGGTGCTTGTTGCTGATACCTGGATGACAAAGCCAGTAGATACTCCCAAGTTCCAGTGTTTTCACTGTGTTAAGGTTCATTAGATCCAAAGTTCTGCCAAAACTCTTTTTAGGTGGGCATGGTGGTATGTGCCTGTAAACGGCAGCCTAGGAAGTCGCGGTAGGAACCCAGGATTGAGGTTCGAGTCCCGCCTGGGGCAACATAACGAGACCTAGTTCCAAAAAAATAGCTGGGTGTGGTGGTTGTCTGTAATCCCAGCTACCTGGGAACCTGAGACTGGGGATTGCTTGAGCCTGTGGTACCCCAGGCAACGTGAGCCTGCAGTTCCATGGGCAAAAATAGCGAGATATGGTCTCAAAAAATAAAAATAAAAAATAAAAACTTTTTAAGGTATCACTGGTATCTTCATATACCTTCATCTTGATTTCGAACATAGTTTTGTTTTTGTTTTGTTTTTTTTAAACCCTGAAGGTTTACATGGCCTTATTTCATTCTTGAGGCTGTGATATTGTTCTCTATACCTTGGAGAATTCCTAAACAATATTGGCTTATTAAACTACTATCCATATAGAACTCTGCTTTCTAACAGTTGATTGCTTATTTCCTAGGGACATTCCAGCTATATCACACACCTTGACTGGTCTCCAGACAACACGTATATAATGTCTAACTCGGGAGACTATGAGATACTGTACTGTAAGTATGAGTGATCATTTACGGCTTGGGTGTGTGTGTCAGGGCACTAATGAACAGG
Organism: Uropsilus gracilis; assembly: GCA_004024945.1. Lineage (NCBI taxonomy): Eukaryota > Metazoa > Chordata > Mammalia > Eulipotyphla > Talpidae > Uropsilus > Uropsilus gracilis. The sequence goes on from PVHY01006070.1 coordinate 46,273, forward strand.
CTGCACGGTTTAAATTGTAGAATGTGTGCTGGCCTCTCTAGCCTGAGACACCATATGTTATTCTGAGCTGTCAAAGCAAGAAGAATCTCAAATGTGCTTCAGTTCCTCAGGAAAGAAATGAATTAATTTGAGTGTGGATAGATAGATCGTTGTAAGAATGATGCTCCTCTGAATGGTTTTGTAGTTAAGTTTTTCCTGGAGGAAGAAAGGAGTGTACTAGATGAGCATTTTTAAGCTTTTTAAAGAAAAAACTTCCGTGAGAAACAATTTATTGTTCTATAACCCCTGTCAAAGAAAACATTCTTTTCCCTTCTAAATGTGTCTTAAATGTTTTTCAGTGTATGGATTATAAATACACGTAAACGTGGCTAGTTTGAATCAAGATGCACTTTCAAATACATTTGTACACAAGCACTATGATTATACTTCCTGTTTCTAAATTTAAGGGAACATTCCAAGTGGCTGCAAACTGATCAGGAATCGATCAGAGTGTAAGGACATCGATTGGACAACATATACCTGTGTACTAGGCTTTCAAGTCTTTGGTAAGAACATGATACCTGATGGGAAAAGGCAGTCTCTGGGGTCTTTATATAGATTTACTTGTTTAAATTACTAAAACGGAAAATCATTTATGTGTTTCTTTTGAGTCTTATCACATTAATGCTGAGTTTGGAGATATTAATGTCTTAAAGATTGAATTAGTACAAGGTTTGTTCACTGTACAATCTAGCAGACTTTTGATCATCAATAAACAGATTAGTCCAAACGCTTCCCGTATTTTCCCTTCAAATGAAAACAGAAACTTTTACATTTGTAGAGGCAATTTTTTTTTTCCAATTAGATAATTATTTTAATTTTTTTAGTGTGTCTGTGGTGGGGGGGGGGGTGTTCACATCTTTGTATTTCCCCAGGCTTCACCCACCTCCTCCCCACCATGACCATTTCCACCCTCTTCCTCCACCTCCAAGTTGTGTACTTTAGTTTGGATGTTAACGTGTTTTGACTTTCCCTCCTAGCCTTTTGTTTTTTCTGTGTTCCATATATTAGTGGAACCATTTGGAGTCTGTCTTTTTCTTTGACTTGTTTCTGCTAATATGATTTCTTCTAAGCACATCCATGTTATCTCAAATTCATCGTTTGTCATTTTTAATTGATGAGTAATATTCCACTGGATACACACACACACACACACACACACCACATCTTTTCCACCCATTCATCTGTTTTGGGACATTTGGATTGTTTCCATGTCCTTGCATGGACATGGAATACACTGCTCCTTTGGCGTCTGTTTTCAATCAGGAGCATTCTCGCTGAAAACGTGAGAAACGCTGAAATCCCAGGGATTTTGAATGAAAACTAGGGTTTCAATGAAGTGTTAAAAATCCTGAAACTTAAGACCTGGAGAGGAGATGGACTGATGTCCTATTGCTTTCCTTGCATGTCCTTGCATGGACATGGAAACATGTCCGAGTACAGGTGTCCCTTTGTATAAGTATTGAGGTCTCCTTTGGATAGATTCCCAGAAGAGCGATTGCCAGAAATGGTAGTTCCATTTTCATTAGAGGTCCTCCACACTGCTTTCCATAGTGGCTGAACCAGTTTACATTCCCACCAGCAGTGTGTGTTCTTTCTTTCCACATCCGTGCCACCACTTGTTATTGCCTGTTTTTTTTGATGTGGACCATTCTTACTGGCATAAGGTGGTATCTCATTGTGATTTTGATTTGCACTTCCCTGATTGCTAGTGAGTTGTAGAGGCATTTTTAAAATAGCAATATTATTTAAGTAACATTAACATACCATGTAATTCACCTGTGTATAGTTCGGTGGTTTTAATACATTGAGCTGTGCAACCATAATCCCTTTTCAGTTTTAGAACACTTTCATCACCACAAAAAGAAACCCTTCACCTATTAGCTGCCGTTCCCTATCTCCTCCACTCCACATCAATTGCTAATCTACTCTCTCTAATTTGATTAGTCTAAATAGTTATTATAATTGGAATCTTATGTGTGATCCATTGAAATTGGCTTCTCTCATTTAGCATGATTTCAAGGTGCATCCTTATTGTAGCATCCATCAGCACTTCATTTTATTCCTGAATAACATCCTTGTCTGTGTGTAGGTGTACACACCTTGGATTCTTTCCAGCTTTCAAATTATTTTACTTAATGCTGCTATGAACAATCACATGCATATTTTACTATAGACATTTTAACTTCTCCTGAGTATACATACTTAGGAATTACAGGGTCAGATGGCAACTCATTGTTTAGCCTTTTGAGGAATGCCATATTGTTTTCCAAAGTGGCAGTACCACTTTCATTGCCACAAATAGTGTATGAGTGTTCAGTTTCTCCACATCCTTGTCAACACCTGTCTGGTCTTATTCTTTTGTATGTGGATATTCTGTTATTCAAACACCATTTGGTGAAATATAAAGGCATTCTTTAGTAGATACTACTGAAAATTTGGGAACCATTTCTAATCTGAAAATTTAGAACTCCTCTCTAAGTTGCCCAAACTGTATTTTTATCCTTCTGAAAAGGTTAGAACATAAATGAAAAAGTAAAAATAGTGAAGTCTTACAAAAAAGCAATCAAGGGGGTAGGAGGGAAAAGCAGTTAAAAATGTTATATTCAGTAATTAGAATACTGGATGTGGATATGGCATCAATACCTAAAGCAATATCCAGAATATAATACTGTTGCTTTAATATAGTATCTCTGGCTTCTGCAAGTTGGGCTTCTCCAGAGATATTAAATGTTTTGTTTTAGCAAATTTACCAAGAATGTATTTGTTCTTGAGAGTAGAATTGAGCCACACAGAAGGTGAGCATCTCAACCTCTTTATACGCCGTAATTTTAATATAGTGTAACCAAGGTTTAATTATGGTGAATATAATCACCAGTACCTTAAAAAGATTCAGAATAATTAAATTTGCTATGTCTTATATTTGGGAAAGCATTGTAGAGAAGTGGCTGGCCTTACACATTCCCAATAGGCTATTAATGAGAAGTCGCCTTTAGGGTTAAGGTGAGTTGAGCTACAACTAAATTTGTTAGCACCACCTGCTGGATACTACTGAGTACTTTTCTATCTTTTAGTTTAATTTTATTATTAATAGATTTCAGATAAAACTCCACTTGAAGTGTTGATCCATGAAGACATTTGTAAAGGAAATGTAAGCTAAGAGTTTGAGCACAAATGAAAATAAGATTCTAAAATCAAATGAAACAATGTGGCACCATAGTTAAATTCTCTCAGTCTAATATTTTATACCCTTATGTTTCCATAACAAAGGTGTATGGCCAGAAGGATCTGATGGAACTGACATCAATGCACTGGTGCGATCCCACAATAGGAAGGTGATAGCTGTTGCTGATGACTTTTGCAAAGTTCATCTCTTTCAGTATCCCTGCTCTAAAGCAAAGGTAAAAATCAACTTAATAGACACTAACTATTCTTAATAACAACCTCTCTTATGTTTGGAGAGAATTTTGTCAATGCTGAAGAAATATTCATTAATTAGCTAGACTGCTCAGAGGATGTAGGCATCAAGCAGGAATCATATCTGTCTTCTTGCTCTTTCAGGCCAAGGAAAAGACAGAGAAGGCAGTTATTTTTTTTAATGTTGTCCAGGACTTCAGTGCAACTGTCTTTATTCTTCACCTGTATATGATCTTGGGATACAGCTCAGATAACAGGCTGGCCAGGAAGTGATGGAGAATCTCTGTTGATTGAGATTTTGCTTTCCATGTGATCTGTTGTCTTCAGTAGTCTTATCTGCAATTTTTCTTACTTTGATTTTTTGGGGGCACTTTTAAATTTCTCATAAACATAATAAAATATTTTGTTGTACATATGATCAACAGTATAAAACTCAGGAAACTTTTTTCTCAATCACCTGTAATCTTGCCAACCTAGTAAATTCTCTGTCATTTCAGTAGATGCTATAGAGTTCTGACAAGTATACCAAATAGATGATTCTTTCAGTTTTTTTAAACATAGTCTGAAAGTATCCAATTACTATTTTCTCTTGATAATAGATATTAAAAGGAAATTACTACTAGTTTGATTCCTCAGATTTGATGACTTTTGGCTTTGAATTATCTTTTCCATAAGCTGATTTATATCGCTCACCTAGTTACCTCCAGTTCTGTAAGCTTGCATGTACAGTTTAATTTTCCTATCTGATTGATTTCATATAGGCCCCCAGTCACAAATACAGTGCCCACAGCAGCCATGTCACCAATGTCAGCTTTACTCATAATGACAGTCACCTGATTTCAACTGGCGGAAAAGACATGAGTATCATTCAGTGGAAACTTGTGGAGAAGTTATCTTTGCCTCAAAATGAAGTTGTAGCAGATACTACTCTAACCAAAGCCCCCATCTCTTCCACCGAAAGTGTCATGCAATCTGATACTCCCACACCACCTCCTTCCCAGTCCTTAAATGAGACAGTTGAAGAAGAAAGTAGAATAAGCAATTCTCCCACACTTATGGAAAATAGCCTGGAACAGACTGTGGAGCCCAGTGAAGAACACAGCGAGGAACAAAGTGAAGGAGGCAGTGAAGACCTGGGCGAGCGTATTTACGAAGAGCCAGCCAATGAGTTAAGCAAGGAGCAGAGTGAAGCAGCTCTTACTAAGGACCAGCAAGATCCCTCACCCCTATCCTAACACCAGGACTTCAGTGCAACTGTCTTATTCACCTGCATGTGATCTTGGAATAGAGTTCAGATAACAGGCCAGGAAGTGATGGAGAATTGCTGTTGATTGAGATTTGGGTTTCCATGTGATCTGTTGTCTTCAGTCTCCATGCAGCCGACCTAAAGCTTCAGTTTGGTGTGAGTTGAAAATTAACCAAACTTAATAGGAGGAGAAAACAAACATTAATTATGTCTCAGAAATTACTTTGTATGTAAGTGTTAATGATGTAAATACTGGAAGCAAAAACAGCAGTTGTACTGATTTAAAATAGACCCCTTGTTATCTGAACAAGTTTTCAGGAACAACCAGAGGCATCACACACACTGTTACTCATCTACTGGCTCAGACTGTGCTCCATTTTTTCCCCTGATGCAGAAAAAGGAAATCAGAAAAAAAAAAAAAATGCTCTTAGTGAGGTATCCCTTCCACCCCAAGTGTCTGATGGAAGCTTTTTAACTAAGAAAAATTTCAGTATTGCCATGTGCAATGGTGTTGCCTTCTTGAATAATGCCCTTTTCTTCCACTTTCTTACAGCAGATGTCCAGACATGCTTGTTAGTCTACTATATCGGTGCTGCCTTTCCTAAGTCCTAATGAGGAACAGTTCCTTAATTTCACCTAAGAACTAAGAAAGCAATGGTTTGTTATAGAGCTTTTATGTATATTAAATCACTGATACTTAGAAATAATTGATTCCTCCAAGGATTCCTTTACTGGCCTGAACATTTTCAAATGTTTGGTATTCAAGTAAAAGGAAGGAAAAAGATACCGCATGCCTATAAAACTAAACTGTAATAATCACTTGGCTAATTTTAGCTTAGCCTTCATAATTTGTCCTTTGATAAGAGAAATATAAATACAGTAAGTTTAAATGATAGAACTGGTGCTTGAAATTTACTGGTCTAGTTGTAATTTTTATACAGATTAATTATATTGAGGGGCAAGATACACAACAAATTGCAAATTCTTTTTTATAAAGTGTGAATAACAGTCACAGTAATTTTTTATAAATTGCATACTTAACAGACTTGCTACATATAGTAATTTTTCTCTGGTGAAGTTGCTGTAAGCCTTGCAATTCTAATGTGGCTATCCTCTGCTATTTTTGGTAATGCATGTGTTATTGTGCATCGGATAGTGTTTTTTTTTTTAAGTTTTGTCCGACAACTGTTTTTCTTGTGTTTCCTACTTTAAAAACAATTACTGACAAGTACGCTTTTCCTATATACTTGTTTATACTTTGATTATAAAAAAACTTCATTTTGACTATTTTTTAACTTGCTGCATTGTTTTGATATTTTTTTCCTTTGGTTGATTATGTTTAGAAACTTTGTATGAGTTCAGAAGTCTTAAGTATGCAAGTGTTTACGTGATTGTGCCATTCCAAAGTGCATCAGAACTGTCATTCCCTTCTAGTATCTTCTCAGGAGTAAAACAAATCAGGTATTTTATCATCATTTGGTAATATACAGACTCCAGTGAAACTCCCAAGAACACATTTATATTCACATACTGTATGTAAGGGTTGGGGGTATGTGTGTAAGTGTAGACACTCTTGTGTTTTTGTGTGTATCTATATAAGACATACGCCGCATTGAAAATACTCAGTGTATATCTCTGTGTGTATAGATATATGTCCGTGTATATCTTCCTTTTGTTTACAACTGTTTTTTTTAAAAAAAAAACCTCAAAGTAGTTCTCTTCAAAAGAAGAGATAATAGATTCCAAGCAACCCTCCCCTCCCCCCTTTTTTTTCCCTCCAGTATGTTCTGTACATTATTATCAGAAAGCATCAGCGTCAGGCATATATATTTGCCTGTTAGCAGTGGTGATTATCAGGTCAGCATGTGCTGATCCCTGTCAAGAAAAATACTATGAGATTAACAAACAGTTCAAGGAGAATAAAGAGCATTTCCTTAAGTACCTGAGGAATTCAGCTCTCCATTCTAAGCAGGGAGTTTATTTGGGGACATCAGTTACCCTTGGGGTTGCTGTATAAAAATGAGATTTACAATCTTGATACTCTTGGGTGGTAGTTTCAAAAGACACTACTAATACGCAGAAAGCGTTCCAGCTCTCTACTGCTGGCAACTACTGTTTAATGGTCAATTAAATCTGTGATAATGGTTGGAAGTGGGTGGGATTATAAAATTGTAGATGTTTTTAGAAAAACTTGTGAATGAAAATGAATCCAAGTGTTTCATGTGAAGATGTTGAGCCATTTCTATCATGCATTCCTGTCTCATGGCAGAAAATATTGAAGAGTAAAATAATCATAACGACTCCTTAGTCTCTGTGTTGTAATTCTTCATTTATACTGCTAGTTTCCATCATCAAAAGACAAAACTCACAAGGACAAACTTTCAGTTGGCTATTGCTGCTTCACAACCCATTAAGTAACAAACTCATAACTTTAGAAGAAACTACATCTGATTAATGCTTTCACTTAATAGGGAAAGAGCTTCATTTTAATTTATTCCATATTGGTAACCTCTCTAATAATTTAACAACGGGTGACCCTGGTTATCTGCATGACTCCAGCCCACTGCCTATCACTGCTCTCTACTGTTACTTTCTGTAAGTCCTGGAGTGCAATGCGACACTGCCTTCCCTGCTTTCTCCATCCCTTCCATGTTCTCAGTGACGCATCTTCCCCAAGAAGTAGTTTCCAGTTTAAAGCTAAAACTGAAGTCTAAGAACAAAAACCTATTGTTAGAACAAAGAAGACAGGCTGTAGAGCGGCTCTATTGGCCTTGTGCCAAGAAGACCAGTAAGTACCTGTGCAGCCCCAAGTCATTTTTACTCTTCTGGGGTATGTTACTCTAGGTAAGAAATGGGCTGGGAAGATACAGTAACTGGCCTATGTTCATTTACCTGAATAAGAACCATGTCAGAATTCCGTATAACTTGGAAACTTGTACTTTTGTGTACACAGTACATTTCTTTAGAAAAAGGAAGGGACAAGAGTAAAGAGTCTCAGGATTCTGGAAGGTTGTAAGGGAAATGAGGGCTAGTATCAGAGTCAATTAGAGTGAGGTCACGCCCAATGAGATGTTGCAGCTCTGTCACCTTCATAGAAACCAGGCACTGCCAGAAGTCACCTTTATCTGGAATGTCCAGGACTGGAATCTTAAAAAAAAAAAAAACAAAAACCCTGATGCAGCCCCCCCCCCCTTGCGGAAGGGGCAGCTCCTAATATCGCTGGGATACAAGTAAAAACTATATGCCTCTCAGAGCTAATCAGTTCATCTTGAAACCTGCATTTCTTTCTAGTCTACCCTCATTAATAGATCCCTCAACCATTCTGATATAAAGAAGACAAAACTTCCCAAAGGAGGAATAAAAGGAACCCCCCACAGAAAAAAGTTTCATTACCGGGTGTGGTTGCGCGTGCCTGTAGTCTAAGCACTGGGAGGCAAGAGGCCAGGGATTGCTGGAGTTCACAGGTTCGAGACTACCCTGGGCAACATAGCGAGACCTGGTCTCGAAAAGGCAGCTGGGCGCAGTGGTGGGCACCTGTAATCCCAGCTACCTGGGAGGTTGAAGCTGGGGATCACTTGAGTTCGCGGGATCCTTGCTACCCCGGGCAACATAGCAAAACCTAGTCTCAAAAAGAAACAGTTTCACTGTCCCTGGAAAATGTTACCCTTTTTCATGTGTGCATTTACTTTTAATTTACCAAATAAATCTGGCAGAAGTTAGAGTACTTCTATACTTCAGAAATTCAGTACTTCAGAACATTCATACATGAAATAGGCAAAAATAAAACCTAAGTGTTAAATGTTAAATATGGCACATTCCTGTAACTGAATACTTCACTTAATACAACATGTTTTACATGGTAACTCAATCCTTTCCACAATCCTAAATCCTCTTAGCTCCATTATATCTCTAAACAAGTTCCTTTTCTGGAGCTTTTTCATTAAGAAAATAGATCTGTTCTGCTGCCCAACAACCATTCTGTCTACAACGAGCAAAAGTATTCCTACCCCAGGACAGCCTCTCATGGGTAGGTGTGAGTGACTGAATGTATCTTCCCAGCTACCAAAGATGAATAAAATAATGAAAGTCCCTTCATTTCTATGGTTGCAGAACTGGGGGATGTATGGGATCTAATTCTTCACCTAAAAAAAACAGCTAACAGTTGAGAAAACTAAGTGGCCAAGCTACTATCTGAAACTAGGTCTTCCTGCCTCCAGTGCCCCTACAGCTAGTGCACTGCAGACGATATTCACTGTAGGACAGCTAAGTTAATTTTTAATCAGAATGAATGAGAAGTTCTGGTAGGAAGGATTTAAGGCAAATAAGGAAAGAAAGTTGGTGGGCTTTGGGAGATGTCTAACTGACAAAGTTGAAAGGCCCCTTTTTCATCCCTGCAATCAGCATCCAAGATTCACCATACGCTGAGGTACCTGCCACCAGCAGCAGCCTGCTCTTCAGCCCACTTTAGTCATAGGCACATTGGTCTGCAGACCCCTTTGTGGGGAGATGCCACTCCCTTATTTTGCAAGCACTAATTAACTTCTATTTTACCAAAAAAGAAACAGGTTCTTTGTGTCACTGGTCAAGTGCTTTTTCCACTTTGTCTGCATTCCCATCCCACATGTGGCAAATCAGGGGCTCTAGGAGCCCCAAGCTCAGCTACCAGGCTTTGCTCTTGCATCTCCTTTCTCTCAGCAATGTGAACACACATCCTGAAAATAGGTCTTCCTAACGAGCCTTTCACTGACAACAGCAAATACACATAATGGTGCTGATGGGTAAATACCTCAGTGGGATCACACAAAATCAGCTCTGGAAGATGTCAACTCCTGCCGGTTTACTTTTACCAAATCTCCCAAAAGGAACTGCAAACAAAGTAAGAAAAAAAAAAAAGGCTTCAAGGAGAAAAAGTAACATTTTAATAAAAAGCAAAGCTCTCATACCTGGTCATCCCATTTCGTCCTTGATGTTCACACAGACACCAAGTCACAGTACATCCTGGGAAAGGTCAAGGCACGTTGGAGCCCATTTCTGCACAGTGATGCTCATTCGGAAACCTGTCAGAAGCAGGGAAATCAGAAGCTGACATTCTCTTACTGTGTTAAGTAAGTTCTTAACTATGTTAAGAACTCAACTAAATGTATGAATCAGATGTCCAGATAAGGCAGGTGGTTTTAGAGATCTCAGTGCTCATGAAAAGACTTGTCACTAACACCTTCAAAATAGTAGCCAGTTTGAATAAGGGGAAATTTGTGTGGACCGTGACCCAAAACAAGTCATCCATTCACCCAGAATGTTCTGGATTTGCCTCCTGCAAGGAACCTTGGTGGGCTGCATAGGAATCCAACGGGAACCCCAGCCCTCTTGGAGCATGTAATCTAGAAGGTTGTAAAGCCTAGCATACATTAGAATTGTTAACTTGTAAAATCCGTTTCCCTTAAAATTAGGAAATTGTAACTATATTACTACATGGTCTATAGTTTAAAATGTGAAAAGTAAACACACTTTACTAAGGAGTCCTGGATTGTCTGTTCAAAGTACCCATCCACTGTGTAAATTTTATAATAGCCCACAAGGTTTTAAAAATAATGACACAGGAACTACCTACCCTTTGTTTCTGAAATCAATGTTCTGAAAATGGGCCTTAATGCAAAAAAATTTTAGTAGTTTCTGTCCTTGTGTGCCTCTACCTACAGGTCAAAGAACACTGCTGTGAGGCCTGGCCCTCTGCCACGCTTCTGGCCATGGCTCTACAGTGGGGCTCTGAAGGAGAATGCCTAGTGCTAATAAGGTATGAAGGAAGCCAAGGCAAGGGAGGGATGCTGGTCAGAGGTGTGAGCATCCAGTTCAGCCTCTAGGGTAGCAGGGAGCAAGACAGTCTAGGAGCACTGAGAATTTAATTGCCAGCATATACAGCTGAGGGCAGCTGATAAGCCACCATCAAAGGATGCGAGGTGGGGAGGCTTTGGTAGACAATCTCCCCTTTGCTCAGGCACTTTGCACCCCTCATCCCTCCAATTTGTTGCTTGTTGGTGTCACTCCTGACATGACTGCTAGTGCTGGCTCCTTTTTTTCTTGGAAACCCTCTCCTGAAGCCAGCATCACCACTCCCACCTCCATCTCTTCCCTCGGGTGCTTGGGCTGAATCACTTTCCCTCATTCAGAATTAATAAAATGACAAGAAAAAAATTCTGCTTTTTAGCAGGACCTTGTAAAACTGCTGCAGAACTGAGATTAGGTGATCAGGCTTTCTCCCTTGAGAGTGACAGGCCCCAGCCTCATCAGCAAAAACCATTTCCATGTGGCTGACTGTTTGCTGCCCATGAATATCTCATCACCAGAATCATTAGCAGGGATGTTTGCCAGTCTTTGACATTTCCATTTAGAAGATGAATTAATTCTGCGCTGAGCCACGAGTCCCCTCTTGCAAGACTGTGTTAGGACTCCAGCCCACACAGGACCCAGGAGGATCAGTGAAATCCAACACCTTTCCCACGTGATGCCCTTCCCTGGAGCAAGCGAAGAATCCAACATAAAAACTAAGTGCAGCAATGAAAAAGGCATTTTTCCTCAGAGGTGCAGGTAAATTCAGGCACTGCCTCTGTCGTGGGAGACTAGTCACATTCGGAAAGAAGAGTAAAGGCCTTGTACATGGGAAGCTTCTGATTCCCCCTGAAGGGAAGGCCTGAGAACACCTGAGGTCTAGAAAGCATGAGGGAACATCACTGTCCTGCCTCAGGCATGGGAAGTCTGTCCCTCTCAGATGACTGGCTAAGGCCTCCAACACAATAAACAGTGTTTGCATTGGAAGCAAAGCGCGGAGCAGCAGATTGTCAGAAAAGCCTGCAGATGGCTCCATTAATAACACTGCCATTCACAGCCGCCAAAGCTGAAGTGGTTTCTATGGGAAACCCGCACATTAAAATAGAAGGAAGTCCTTTTAAATTAAATTACAGCTAATTACATTTTTCATTAAACATTATCAAATTTAAACAGGGATATGTTGGGAGGGTACTCAGAAACAGACAGGGCCATATGCATTGTTGGGAGTTACGGACAAAGCACAGGATTTCTCAGCTACGCCCTTGACCCAGAAATCTCTGCTCGGATTCAATGTTAGGGTCTGGTCTACGCCACTCACTGGACAGTTCGAGGAACACCCACTAGTGGTGAAGGCGGAGGACAGTCAGGTCAGCCTGCAGGGAGAATCTGTAGCCTTTCTGCTGCACAAAGCCGGACCCTCAGCCTGACCTGTGGGCATGCTGATCATCCCCTTTCTTCAAAACCTGACCTTCTCCTGGTACCACCTTCCTGTACTTCCACTTTGCTTTCTTTCCTCGCTCCCTTTTCCTTCCTTCCATCCTTATTTCTGAAGACTAGAGTAAGCCAAAATATGCCATGGTGGTATATTATTTTGAGTGATGGGCACTTGAAAAAGAGCATATGCTGGGAAAGGTCTTCTCTGAACTGCCCTTCATCCTCCTAAAGACAGCTGCAATAGGACCTTATCATGCACCTCTCCTCAGGAGTTTCCCCCACCAGGGAAGATGAACTCAAGAGAAGCCAGGTTCGCACTATACCCTGACAAGCTCAGCATGGACAATCACTGCTTCCCTCTCGTCTGTTCTTCTCAGGGCCCATTCATCTTTCCTAAAAACCTAATTCTCCTCTAAAAGGTCTGCAATTCCACTGCCCCTTCCCTATTAACATACTGAAACACACCTCCTAAGTTTCCAGCGGTGCACAGGCCTGGTCAAGGGCTCTGATCCACTGTGGCAGGGAGAAGACCGCACACACCAACACCTGAAGGCTGAAGGTGAGTCACGTCATGGTATGGCAAGGAAAGGGCAGGCACGCTGCTCCCACCTGCAAGGGAAGACCGCACCTTGTCTCAGCTCCTAAAACTTCCACCAGGCCTGCCTGAGGGGACCTGGGCTACCTTAAATCTCCCCAACTTGACCTCAAGCCACCTTAACTCTCCCCAACTTGATCCCAAGGCTAAACCTCCTTTCAAGGAGGTAGTGAATACCTAACCCCTACCTCCAGCTGCATCAGCCGCCTACTTCCTCTGGACTATTCTTTCTGAAGCTCAATCCACAGGACCTGACTAGGGAAGGACAGGCAGACACACAATGTTATAAACCCGTATTCTAAATGATTGTTGTTGAAGAGGACACAAGCCCAGAGGCAAAAAGGGAAGGAAAACAAAGGCTCTTCTATGTGACTCTATGTTAATTAGAATGCCAACTAATTGAAAGCAATTTAAAGTTGGCTCATGAAAGGTTAATGGAATTCATGTTTTGGAGATGCCAAATGCAACACAGACTTAGCCAGAAACATAAATCTAACCTTTATTCTTTTTAATTATTTGGTCAGAATAATTTCCTGGGAGCAGGGTTAGTCTCTGGATGGCTTTAATTAAACACCACTGAACTTTGAAGTTGACATCAACTCATCTAGCTGCAACTCAATTTTCAAATTAATCTGCTGTCTAACATGAAGGGTTTATGTCCTATGCAGGAGGGGGGGGGGGAGGGAAAGAGGATTTAGAGCCTGACAGCTATTATCCATTCTGGAACATCTCAAGTATTTCCCTGACCCTCTCCAGAAACAAGGACTTGCATAACTTGTGCCAGGGCCTCCCTTAGAAGACAGGCTCGGGCTGACTAGCAACCAAGCAGCATCTTCCCTGGCTTCTCCCAGATGCTGACAAGAGTTCAACTCTCTCAACAACCTAAGCCAGGCCTGGTACAGCCAGGTCCTAAAGAGAGCCCTGGTCCAGGCTACTCTACTCTTTTCTCACCTAACTACCCTGTTCCCTCTTCCTTCCCTTTTCTGCAGAGTGCTGACACATGTGAAGAGGACTACCGGGACCTTCCGGTGTGCCTAGGTGCCTTCAGGAAACACTCCTATTTCTGAGCTGATTTCTGGAACTACACAGACCCCAGGTTCTATATCCTTTACTGCCTTTGAGAGCTTTTTAACTATACCAAAGCCTTGTAACATTGAGTTTCTACTTCCTAAACTTTCTTCCAGCTGAGGGGGTATAATGCCATTTCTTCCAGCATAGGGCAGCAGCTTTGGCCAACTATCATCCAAAGGTGACACACTTTGGAGTTGGTAAAGATTCTAAATTGATTAGTACATGTTGGGCAGTGTCAAGTACATGCTCCTCTTTGTCAGGTTCACTGACCATCAGGACATACTTCAGAAGGACTTCCTGAAGTACATCCATGTGACCATGACATGCAAGAAAAGGCATGATGTCCCAAGAGGGCTGTGTTAGACCTCCAGGAAAAATTATTATCACAGAACACTATTCCCAGCCACCCTGCCTGCCACATTTATATGAGTAGTTTGTGGCAGCGCCCTTGGAAACAAGATCTAATCTACTCCGGACCCTGAGTTAGCAGCATCTGGCCTAAAACAACCCATCTTGCAGTAACATAACATCCTTTCAACCTAGAGCCACACTAAGGTCAGGATTTCTGATTCAAACCTATGCAAGTGACAACCGCTAACAGCAGAAGGTTGCAATAAGCCCTCTCACTACCTCAGGAGACAGCTCGGTCAGCCTAATTGCTCTCTTTCTGCAATGAGAACAAGGGTCAGCAGATGCTATCCTCAACTATAGGGAGGCCAACCCACTACAATCAAGTGCAACGTGTTTCCCACAACAGAAGCCACAGCCCAGCTTCCCCTACCAGCAGCTCAAGGGCAGCCTGTCCTAATGTAACCAGCCCCCATCAGTCCCAGGAGCTCCCAGCTCAGGACAAGGGACAACAGCAGAATTCCTAACAGGAGTTTCTTGGCTATACAGCTTTATTAACCTAAGAGACTGGGAGATACTCTGAACAGGAATTAACACTATAACCACACTGCTTGCTTATAAAGGCAAAGGCATCTGGTTCAACAGTGGGTCCCCAGTACCTGACTGCATACTCTTTATCATTACTATTATTATTACTATTATTATTATTATTTTGGAGAGTAGGTCTTGCTATGTTGCCCAGGGTACCACAGACTCAAGTGATCCCCAGCCTTAGCCTCCCAGGTAGCTGGGATTACAGGCACCTGCCACAGCACCCTGCTACTCTTTTGAGACTAGATCTCGCTGTGTTGCCCAGGGTAGTCTCGAACCTACAAACTCAAACGATCCCAAGCATCTTGCCTCCCAGAGCTTGGACAACAGGTGCACACTACCACACCTGGCTTGACTGCATACTCTTGTACACTGAGTACCTAGAGGAAGCAGCAGGTCAGTGGAGTTCCTTGATGACAACTGAGAAAATTACACTAAAACTTTTTAAAGGGGCAAGTATTTGTCTCCACAGAAAAATGCCAACAATACAGAAGTGATGACATACAAGAAAATCACTTTTTTACAACTATCTTAGTAACAAATGATTCAAAGAATTCCCACTATCACTAATGGGGGGTACAAAACAAAGGATATTCCCAATCTCAAATATCACCCCACAGATAATAACAAAGGGAAAAGGTACATATCTTTACTAAGGAGAAATCTGGTAGACATCTTCTAACTTATCAATAACGGCAAATTTATATCAGCATCATCCGATAAAATGAGGATGTCACATCATATATGAAGAATTTCTGACAAAAATTCCTGACAAAACCTAAACATAAGGACACAACCAGACATATCTAGCTGACGGATGTTCTGCAAAACACTAGCCTGAACTCTTCAAATAGGCTGTCAAAGACACAGAGAATTTTCTAGATAAAAGGAAACTGAAGGGGCAAGACATCCAGATGCAGCATGCAATCCTTGAGAGGGCAGTGGACCCAAAGTAAAAACCAACTCAAATGCTCATGGAAATATACAGCTGATGTTAGAAATAGTCTGGGAGTTCCTTAAAAAGTTAAAAATGGAGTTATCAAATGACCCATAAACTCCACTAATAGGTAAATACGCTAAATGAAAAATGCCCACAAAAACGTGTACAACAATGTTCACAGAAGCATTAGCCAACAGCCAAAAAGTGAAAATAACCCTAAATTCCATCAACTAATGAAAGGATAAACAAAATGTAGACCATCCACACAATGGAATACTATTCAGTCATAAAAAGGAATTAAATAAGTATCAATACTACATAGAATCTCAAAACCATTACAGAGCAGTCAGTCACAAAGATCACATGTTGAATGGTTTTATTTATGTGAAATGTTCAGAAAAGACAAATGTAGATACAGGTCAGGCATGGTGGCGCATGACTGTAAGTGACAGCCTAAGAAGCTGTGGCTGGGGCAGGGTTTGAGTCCTGCCAGGGGCAAGTAGCAAGACCTTGTTCCAAAAAGATATAGCTGGGCGTGGTGGCGCATGCCTGTAATCCCAGCTACCTGGGAAGCTGAGGCTGGGGATTGCTTGAGGCTGTGATACCCTGGGCAATGTGAGCCTGCAGTGCCACAGGTAGAAGTAGCAAGACCTAGTCTCAAAAAACAAAAAAAAAAAAGTAGATACAGAAAATACATTAGTTACTGCCTAGTACCAAGAGTTAGGGTGGAAAAAGGAAGTGACTGCTAATGGGCATAGATTTCCTCTTAGGGTGATGAAAGTATTTCAAAACTTTTTCAAACAATCAATGAATACATAATTCTGGGTATAGTACAGCAGTAAATTGCACTTTAAGTGGGTGACATGTATGGCTTATGAATAATATCCTAAAAAGCTACTGTTTTTAAAAACACAACTATAAAGGACGTATTATTGGGCCACCAGAAGAAATTTAAATATAGTTTACAGTTTTATTTGAACATGGATGAGTTGGGGCACCAATTCCCACCCCAGTAGAAAATTCATGTGTAATTTTGACTCCTCCAAAACTTAACAGCCTGCTGTTGCCCAGAAAACTTACCAATATAACCAGTCAATTAATGCATATTTTTCATGTTCAATTATTACACTGTTTCCTTACAAAAAGTAATCTAAAGAAAATCATAAGAGAATATATACTTACAGTACAATAAAAAATAAAATATCATCTACATACATTTTATACATTCATGACATACCTTTTTCTTTTCCTTTTTTTGAGACTAGGTCCCACTATGTTGCCCGGGGTAGTCCCAATTCCGTGGACTCAAGCAATCCCCAGCCTCAGCCTCCCAGAGAGCTGGGATTACAGGTGCCCACCACCATGCCTGGCTACTTTTTTGAGACCATGCTATGCTGCCCAGTGTAGTTTCGAACCCATGAACTCAAGCAATCCCAGGCCTCTTGCCTCCCAGCACTTGGATTACAGTGGATTATAGCATGCCATCACACCTAGCTTCATACCTTTTCCTTAATTTTTTTTCACTAATTCTAATTTGGAAAAAAGATCATATGTAATCAGACCTTTGCATCAAATCCATGTTATCCAAGTGTCAACTGTATATACTAGCTATAGTATTATCAGTGTGAAGACTGAATTATTGTTATGAAGCTAAAATATTTATGGCTGAATTACAATAATTCCACTTTTAATCTTAAATGATTCAGCAAAACCCAAATATGTACATGTATCTATATGTGTGCCTGTGTTTCTGAGAAAGGAAAAATAAAAGTGTCAATGATAACTGGTCACCTAAATAATAGGTTTACAGTGGCATTGTGCTATTCTTACAAGCTTTCTAGTCTGAAAATTTTTTAGAAGTCTTACCAAAAAGCATAGTTTAGACTTGTACAGACAACTGAGGGCTTCCCAACCTGTGAGAATGCTACTGTTGTTTTATAAGAAACTGATCACCAGTTTATGAATCATAAAATTCTATTTTTTCAGATATTTCTGCCTATTTTCAAAATACACAGTATGTGCACTCTACCAACTATGATAGTACAGGAAACTGATGCCTAAGTGAACAGTGTGTTATGGAACATTTCACAAGGCACCAGCAGCTTTCTTGTAAGAAATCACATGGCAGTCATCAATATGCCATTAGCCTATTATTTGACTTTGAGGAACCATTTTTTAATGATTATCTGGTGCCTAATTAAAAACCAATTAGACTCAGGTTTAAGATGTTTCAGGTATCTGAAAATTACTTTAAAAGGTCATTTAAAAGAACTTCAAACTTGAGATTTTTCATTCATGTATTTATTCCACAATCAAAATAACTCATAATTTAAAGCCATAACATTTTTAAAAGGTAAAGGAGGATTCGTGTCACAGATGCATTCATGAAACAGACATCAGTCTAAAGTGCAACACTAAACAGGTGTTCTCTGTTCCCATGGTGGAATAAATACATAACAATTACATAAATTTTCAATCATGATCTGAGATGAGGCAAAAACCCTTTGAAACAAACTGCCCAATGAATAGAAGTAGGCTGCAAATAATTTCTATTAACATTTTACTGCACAATCACAAAATCCCCAAGGCAACTACTAACTCAAACCCCTTAATTCATGCACCTGGCCTTGGCTTCTGTCTTCCTTCCCCAGTCACATCCAAATCCAGAAAGACTTCTGTGTTCCACGCTCAATGACATAAATCCCTAAAGACCATCACACACACCGTTAATGAGCCCATGTGCAGCCTTCATCCAGCACCACCAGGGAAATCAAGAGCACAAACAAGGAGAGCAGCAGCACTTCTTTAAACAAGTTTTAACTGTCCAATGAGCACTGAAAGGCCATGTGAATGTCATATTGTCTTAATATCTGTTTCTTATAAAATGTTAAGCAGGTTATTCAAGTGAAAAAAAAAATTACGGAAACAATGAAAAATGAAAAAATCAAAGGGTTTATGCCAAAACGCAAACCAGTCCTCTGTAGCCATCTCATTTGTTTTTGGGTTGTGAAGCCATGTAAAGGGCAATCAGGCAGTAGATGGTCCCTCCCACCGTCAGCGCCATGGTGGTCCGGTAAAGCATTTGATCAGGCAGGCCACGTTTCAGGTGGATAGGCACACCATCAGATCTCTTAAAACAAGAATTATTAAGGACAAGGTTGTTATGAAGAACATTTACCATTACTAGGTTAACAAAGCACAAAAGTTTCCACTTCATAACTAACAACTCATCAACATACTATAGTGAAGCCCTGATTCATTCAAATGCTACTAGAACCACTGACACTTTCTTATAAATGTGCTAAAGTCTTTTAATTCCAAAGTCATTTTCCAAACTACAGCCTCCAATATGTGCATGCAATAAATTTCAAATTTCTAAGGGCTTTATCATATATTGCTTCATTGGGAAAGAAGCACTGGTGAGGGGTTTTTGTTGTTGTTGTTTTTGGTTCTTAAGAAAGTAGGTTAAAAAGCTACAGGTACAAAAAATGATCTACATTTCATTTGACTTCTGATCATTACTAAGTCTGCAAAATTCCCTTCCCCACAGCAATTCTGACCCCAAATGCCTGCTCAGGTCTTACATTTCAGATAAAAGGGAATTGAACTGATCAAAAATTTCCATGTTGGTACTACACCTGGGCATATTTTTGAGGGGCAACAGCAATAAGTGGCATTGCCACTCCCATACAGATGCAGTCAGGTCACTAACCTTTCAATTATCTATATAGAAATTAATGTTAGTATTTTGCTGAGCGCAGTGGTGTGTGCCTATAACCCCAGCCTTGGGAGGCTGAGGCTAGGGATCACTTGAGTCTACCAGTTTGGGACTACCCCAGGCAACATAGCGAGACTTAGTCTCTTAAAAGAAAAAAAGGAGAGAGAAGTTAATGTTAATATTCTAAAATTCAATTCTCATTTTTCTCTGTATTAGCAAACCCAAACCTCTAGTTTTAACAGTAGTTCAGTGAATTTTATTAACAAGCCAAAACAAACAGAAGAAAACTTTTCTGTCAACAGTCACTGCCTGTGTCAAAAGGCAAATACATACTCAACTATTCAGTGTTATTGTGTATGCTAGTGCTTCCTCCATCCAGTGGATGAACAACTACATTATATAGTCTGAAAACCTGCAACTCCTTAACATTGAAGAGGAAATTAATCACTCTTCCCTCTTACCAGTTTCTACTACAAAACAATTCTACTAGTTTATGGCTCAAACTAAAATCAATAGAATTCTATTTAAGGAAAAAAGAGAAAGGGGGTAGCAAACTAGATTAAGATTCAGTTTCAGAGGGTTTTTAAAAGTCTATTTGTTGCACAGGTCTCTGTTCTAGTGTCCTCTCTCACCTGGAAAAACTTTTGCAGCTCTGGAACTTTGTTTTTCCCAACATAGTCATATGCAGTAGTATCAGAGGTAAGTTTAGTTGGTGTGGCAAATATGATAGGCGGTGCTTCTCTGGAAACCACAGGCCTTAATCCCTGTTGGAAAAAGGAAAATGTCAAGTTGAAGGCATGTCTGGGCAGCTAAAACTTTCCAGGAGCAGACTGTCTGAAACAGAAGCAGTGGCCATTCGACCACACAGGTGGGATGGAATGTCTCTCAACTCTGCATAACAATACTTTTTATTTTAAGTTTACTGTTTAAAATTATTACAAGACTTTTTATTTTAAGTTTATTGTTTAAAATTCTTAAACTTTCAATAGAACACCCACTTTTTCCCAAAGCAAACAGTCAGGAACAACTTCTTGCTTGGAAGATGGGGGGGGGGGGTACAAAGGGAGAAAGAAGCAGCAAATGATGCTCAATCTAAGCTTCTAGAAATGCCTAACGTGCCCATCTTCTTATCGAACCAATAAAACATTTATGACCTGCATGAACTTTTGATGAGACTTCAAGAGACTTGATTGTTGCTCTTTCTCTCCTCTGGGTGAACTGATGTACAAACATGGAATCTCTAACCCTAAAATGAACTTCATTAATAAACCCATTAAGTTAAAAAAAAAATCCAAAGCACAGAAATCGTAAGTGAAAGATGGTTTACTTATATGTGGAATATAGAGAAACAAACAGAGGGTCAGACAAAACCAAAGCAATTAACAAACCCATGACATCTGGCTGCAAAACTAAGACAACCAGGAGATGCAGCAGTTGGGGGAAGAGGACAAGTGGAACATAGTGGAGCTTTGGTGGTGGGTATAGTGTGAAAATACACATTTGTAGATGTTTGAGTCTACAACCTTTAAAACAAATACAATGGCCGGGCACGGTGGCTCGTGCTTGTAAGCTTCAGCCTATGAAGCGGCCGGGGCCAGGGATCGCGGTTCGAGTCCCGCCTGGGGCCCGTAGTGAGACCTGGTTCCAAAAAAC
>PVHY01006070.1:67247-77550 GCA_004024945.1 Uropsilus gracilis
AAAAAAAAAAAAAAAAAAAAAAAAAAAAAAAAAAAAAAAAAAAAAAAAAAAAAAAAAAAAAAAAAAAAAAAAAAAAAAAAAAAAAAAAAAAAAAAAAAAAACAAATACAATGATAAAAATCAACTTTGCCTACTCCAATAAAAAAATTTAAAACATCTAAATGAAAAACATACAGACCAAAAATAGTAATAGAAAATTCTGACCGGTGACATGTATATCTGCCACTAAAAGGACCGCATGGTAGTAAATATGTACCTAAAGCAGATATTTACTGAATAACTGAAAAGAGTAGGTAGTCAATAAATATAAACTGAATGAGATTTGGGGTTAATACAGGTTTGCTATTTGCAGCTTCCTTGGTGGCTTGAATAGAAGGACAAATGTAGACTTAAAAAAGAACCTAGTAGGGGGAGAAAAACAGTACCTTGAACACATTACACTGAGTATTAAGAAGTCAGTCACAAGAGACCATATATTATAAGAACCAGTTCACAGGGAAATTCAGAACAGGGAAACCTGCATAAAACAGAAAGTAGACTAGAGGTTGTTTTAAGGCTAAGGAATCTGAATTTTGTGGGGGAGGAATTACAGTTGAATGTTACAGGTTTCTTTCTGAGGTGATGAAACTGCTCTAAAACAGACATGGTTTTAGATTGCACCTTATCTATAAATACCCTAAAAACCACTGGATTGTACACTTCAAATGACCAATATATAATGTATTATTTCTCAATGAAGTTGTTTTTAAAAAAAGACTAATCATCAGAGAAATGCAAATCAAAATTACAAAATATCTCACACTTTTTAGAATGTCTACTATAAAAAAAAAGGACAAAAAAAACAAGTGCTGGCAAAGACATAAAAAAAGGGAACCCTTGAGTGCTGCTAAAGTAAATGTAAATTGGTGCAATCACTACATAAATATTATGGGGGCTCCTCAAAAAATATTAAGCAGAACTGTCGTATAACTCAGCAATACCACTTCTGGGTATTTATCCAAAGAAAATGAAAACACTAACTCCCTAAGATATACGCACCTCCATATTTAGTGCAACACTATTTGCAATAACCAAAATCTGGAAACAATCTAGGCACCTATCAATGTATGATTGGATAAGGAAAATTCAATAGGCCCACATCAAAAAAACAGGCAACAATAAGTGCTGGCGAGGATGTGGAAAGGAAACTCTTACACTGCTGGTGGGAATGTAAAATGGTCCAGCCACTATGGAAAGTGGTGTGGAGGACCCTCAAACGAATGAAAATGGAACTACCATTTCACCCAGCAATCGGTCTACTGGGAATCTACCCAAAGGAGACCTCAATGCTTATACAAAAGGACACCTGTGCTAGGATGTTCATTGCACCACTGTTTATAATTGCAAGGACATGGAAACACCCAAATGTCCCAAAACAGATAAACGGATGAAGAAGATGTGGTATATATGCACAATGGAATATTACTCATCAATTAAAAATGACAAATTTGGTGAATTTATTGAAACTTGGATGTACCTAGAAGAAATCATACTAGCAGAAACAAGTCAGAAAGAAAAAGAAACCAAATGGTTTCACTAATATATGGACAACCAAATGAAAGTACACAATGGGAGAGTGGGGACCAGCTGGAGTGGTCAGGGAGGGGAGGTGGTTGGTAACCAGGGGAGATTAAATGGAGATTAAATTGATGTGATATATATATATATTTTTAATTATTTAAAAAAAAGAAAATTCAATAGATATAAATGGTGGAATTTTATTCAGCCATAAAAAAGAATAAAATCTTGTCACTTGGAACAACATGGATGAAAGCATGCTATGCGAAACAGACTAATAATACTTTATGTCTTACATGTAGAATATAGAAAACACACCAAACACATACAACACACACACAAAGTTCATAAATACAGGTAACAGGTGGTTGCCTGAGGCAGAGGACTGTAAGTGAAAAAACAGATAAAGGGGATCACTAGGTTCTGCCTCCAAATGGCAGGCCTGACTCAGTCCCAGACAGGCCAGAGGTGAGAGCTGAAAACCCCAAAGCCACCTGGGCTCCAGGCAGCACAGCCCGTGCTATGGCCTAGGTCAAAGGCAAGGGTGGGGCACGGTGAGTCTGCACCACAGGGGTCTCAGGCTGGGCAGCCTCTGCCAAAGCATGGGCCAGGTGAGAGTGGAACCCACCACCAACCCTTTTATTAAATTTTATTAAATTCTAACTAGGACAAATTAAATTTTAAAGTTATAAAGCAGAGTTCAAGTCCAGCCTCTACCATTTTATAAATGAAAAGGGAAATCTTTGCCTAAGGTGATGGTCATCAGACCCATGGGTCTTGATCTCTTCTAAGAAATCTAAATATATCTATAATTAACAAGACCTGTTCTAAAGATAGAACATTGAATATAGACTAGAATATTGAAAACGTCAATATTTCTCCCACCAGACAGGCCTTAGAATCAAAAGGGCAACAAAAGTTATTAAATTTGGCTTTCATTTCTTCTAACACTATTCCATAAATGGGAATGAATCACTGCCTTTTTATCTGTACTACATTCACTCTTTCAATATATACTACTGAGCACTTAATGCTTTATTGAAAATATGTAAGATAAAGTCTGTGCCATTATGAATACTAACATTATGAAATAACAGTAGCTAATATCTAGTGAGCGTTTGTTCTGCGCCGAGCATCATATTAAACATTTCATGTCATTTAATCCTGACTGTACCCCTAGGGAGTGATTACTATCTTCACTTTACAGAGGGGAAACAAAATCAGAAACAAAATCAAGTTTCAAACTCAAGCCTCTCTGAAGTCCAGAGCCCTGCCTTTTTAATTACTCCACTACCTGCCCTTGCCACTGCCCCTCAACTATTGCTTTAACAACAATCTGTTTAAAGAGAAGGTCAGCAGCTAGCCTGTATTTTGTACTTAACATACCAGCAGGAGTCCAGAGAAAGGAGTGTGGGGCCCCTCATTGAGCTAAGGCTAGAAAGGCTCTCTTTGAACTGGGGGATTTTGATACTCCGTGAGCTCTTCCTATTTTCTCCTAATGATCATTTCCCCTTGAATGCAAACTTTTTAAAAGACTTCCTACCAAGCATTTTAAAAAGTGGCCTGAAATTAAATTCATGTTTTGACAGAGTGAATGTGAGAGCATTTTTAGATGGATTACACCTAATTGTTCTCTGTTTATTCACCCATCAAATGCTCAAAACTACAGTAGTTTTTGGACAATGTCATCTGCAAAAAGAAGAATCAACCACCTTAACAGTCGTAAATAATTCCATACTTCCATTTTAAGCTAGAATATCAAATTTATAAGTTAGAATAGTGAATTTTAAAGTTACCTAATATCACATCATCTTTTCCCATTAACTATTATGAACTATATAGTCTCCTCTGATCTTTTTTCATAAGTATATTTCAGTATCTTTACAGAGAGTGTTTAAGAGCCCGGCACGGTGGCGCATGCCTGTAAGAAGCAGCCTAGAAAGCCGTGGCAGGGATCACGGTTCAAGTCCCATTCAGGGCAACGTAGCAAGACCTAGTCCCAAAAAAATAGCTGGGCGTGGTGGTGCGCGCCTATAATCCCAGCTACCTAGGAAGCTGAGGCTGGGGATTGCTTGAGTCCGGGGTACACCGGGCAACGTGAGCCTATGGTTCCACAGGCAAAAATAGTGAGACCTAGTCTCACACACACACAAAAAAAACAGTGAGTGTGTAAAATTCTACATTCTGCTTTTCTCATTTATTATTTAATATTTGTTCTGTTTCTTCACAATCTTCACAACTAAATTTACTTTTCACAGCAACTGTAAATGAGGTTATCAGGGTTTGGCATGTTTTGTTCACTACAGTTATTTCCTAAGAAAAGTGGCAGAGTGTACATTCAGCAAGTATTTGTTGAACCTTATGAATGTAGGGAAGGTTACAGTTTCACTATAATTAGAACTGAAATTTCAGAACTATAAATTCGCATTTGATGGTAAATTCTCCCACACGTACCACAGCAATAGGAAAATAGCTGAAAGCCATTGTTAAAATAAGTGGACTAAGCAGAAATCACAGGTTTTACTTTTAATATCAAATTTCTTAGCTGTTTACACAATCACTACCCCAACAATTAAGAGCCATTCAGCCACAGTCACTTTAGTAGTTGAATCCTCATCTATTTTAGATTCTCCAAATTCTCAGAGAAAAGCGTAAATTTTTTTCCCTCAAAGTTGACTGGCCCAAGTTTTCCTTTACTTCTACCTTTTAGGTTTGTGAAGGAGGGAGAGAATTATTCTCCCCAAAATGTAATTTAATGTGGACTACTAAAGAATGCACAGCAAGTCAAAGTTAATACTGGTCTCACTTGAATAAGCAGAAACAAACAACTGGTTGTTTCAGGCTACTAAGTATACATCCCCGAGAGAGGCCAAAGTTTTGGACAAATAAGGGGGACCACCCTTGGAGAACCAATGAGAGATGAATCCCCAAAGGCAATCAGGTGATGTCTTAACATTGAGACCATAAGCAGGAAATATGGCCCACTAGAATATCTGAAAACTCACTCCCCCCAAAAAGCTAAAAAAGCCAATAACATACTTTCCTACCCTTTATCGTGACTGATAAATTCATCAATAAACAAGGTCTGGCTCTCGCTAATGTTGAGCAGATCGGTCACTAGCAATCTATCTCCACGTCTCTCTGTCCTGCCTTCCTGATCAGTGTGTTGGCCCAGTTTTGTTGTCCTGTGAAGCAACAATTTTTAAATGACAGACTCCTATAAACTCTTTCACTCTGATTTAGGACTAAGAAACGAGGTTCAATCACTTGTTTCAATCAGATGTGACCACCTCCATGATACCCTAAGATCTTACACTCTGAGCTGGATGTGGCGGTGCGTGCCTGTAGTCAAAGCGCCTGGGAGGCAAGAGGCCTGGGATTCGCCTGAGCTCGAGACTACCCCGGGCAACATAGTGAGACCTCATCTCAAAGAAGCAGCCGGTATAAATGAATTACTTAGTAAGAAAAAAAAAAAAGAAAAAGAAAAGCAGCCGGGTGCAGTGGTGGGCGCCTGTAATCCCAGCTACCTGGGTGGCTGGGGATCGCAGGATTGAGACTATCCTAGGCAACATAGGAAGCCCTAGTCTCAAAAAAAAAAAAATCTTACACTCTGCACACCCAAAATTCACCCAGTTTCTTTCACATGCCTACTCAGGAGCAATCTATTTCTGTGGAAAGCTCTACCAACCAACCTTCATGTCATTTTGGATGTTCCTTCCTCATGCCTAAAAATCAATCTCATTGGTCACTTCACTAAGTCATTAACTCCCAGACATCTGACACTGTCTGCATTCTTAGATATGAAACTACTCTATGGGTATAACAGGATCCCTGACACTAGTCTCCCTGTCAGATTATATTTTCAAAGTGTAGGTCTGGTCGTGGTACTTGCTTCTCCATCATGAATCTCATGACAATAAAGTTAAGAAGTATTCCTTTATTTCACTTCTGGATAAGACTCTACCACAACTTTCTGCATCAAGTTGCTTGATGCCACTCATTTTTCACAAAATTAAGTCCAATAATCCTAGGCACTTCATGGTCGACCTCCAACTACAACCAAACTCACACACCCTCTCTACTCCTTTAGTCTTTACCTAGTGGATCATTCTGCTTTCCCAACTTGGAGCTGGATCCCTAGGAGTTCATAGGGTAAAATTATATTAAACTTTTTAAGAAACTGCCAAATTGTTTTCCCAAGTGGCTGCACCGTCTTTACAACCCTACCAGTAGTGCAGTATGGTTCCAGGTTTCCACATTTGTCACTAACATTTATGTCCGTCTTTCAATTTAACAGCTATGAAGTGGTACTGAAACCTGGGTCCCTCAGCACAATCTGAAGGGCTATTAGGTGCAGATGGGCGAATGAACCTATCAGGTGTGAGCTATGATATGATTAGTGCTAAGCAGTGCAACCTGCCTTGGCACTGAAAATGGTCCAATCAGACCTGTGGGTGGGAAACCTAGAATGAGGATATAAAGCAGGGCAAGATGGCCTAGGACTTAACTCTGTTCCGGCCTCTAAAGAAGAAAGAAAAATGCAACAGCATCCAGCAGCTGGCCTCCAAAGAAAAGAAGCTGAAAAGCTTCTCAAAGATGCAGAAGAGCTTTGCATAGGCCTGGGGCCACTGCCCTCTGGCCCATCCTGGGACATTACCTAAAATGAAGCACCAAAGGGCCCACATCCAATTTCTCAAAGAGCTATTTGTTGGTATGGGCCCACAACTCACAAAGGGTTGTTAACAATGGTGCATCTTACACTGCCTCCTAATGACTGGTAGTGACCAGTGGTGACCAGAACTACCGGCCAGTATTATTCAGCACTGTTGACTGGTGACCAGCACCTCTGAGAGCTGATAACTGCTACTGATCATTTGCTGCTCCTTCCACTGCTGTGCAGTCCAGCATCTGGTGCAATCCATCCCAACCTTCATACTGTTGCTGCAGGCTGCTGTGTGTCATCTCAGCAGCACCATCTCTGAGCATCTCAGCTGCTGTGAGTTGGATCCTGGTCCACTGCTCACCAGCTAGCCAGAGGCACTATGCCCTCACTGATGGTACAATATCATCTTGGATGAGCTGCCTTTCCTTTGGGACTTTCTGGGGTGAGACAGCAGGCCCTTGTGGCCTTAGAAACTTTCATTTGCCCTGTTGGTTAATAAGGCCTATTGTTGTTCCCTGGGCCTGAATGGTCTTGCAACTGTGCATGAATGAGTTGTCCTCGCCTGGGCACTGTCCTTTGATATTACAACACTTCTACAGCTCTGTTCCAGTATCTTGTTGTGGTTCAGCTTTGCATTTTCCCTGTGATTAATGATATTTTTCATTTGTTTAATTTTTCATTTGCTTATTGGCCTCATTTTAAGACAGGACACAAAGGTAAAGAAAATGTTTTTCAACTAACCAATACCTTCTCCACAATTACTTGCCATCAAATGGATTTATAAACCTCAACCTATACTATTAAGAGAACTAGCTTTTCCATATTAAGTTACTCAATGTATATTAGGTTATTCTCTTTGTACAACATTCAAAGTTACAAGCATCGACATTTTACAGTGTACATGTCCAAGAAAAGAAAACCTGAAGTACTCCAAATTACCAAAGTCAGAACACCTGGTTTGGAGAATGCCTGTCACACTCTGAAATCTATAATTCATAGAAAGCCTACACAATATTACTTTCAACATAAGCAATCTTTAAGTAGTAAGTTCAAATTCTCAAGTGTTTAGAAACAAAAGCTATGTTAAAAATTTGAAAGTTGTATCCATACCAAATGCATTAAGGGTAAGTTCTGCGCTGAGTGCCAATTTTATTTCAATGTCACTTTTAGTATAAAACCTCACTTTTCCTAATTAGATAACAAAACAAATTATGCTAAAACAATATTAAGAGAACATCTAGAACCACCAAGAGACTAGATCAATCATGATATAGGTATACACCAAAATCCTACACAGTATTAAGAAAGTGTTAGCCTGGCGTGGTGGCGCGCACCTTTTATCCAAGTACTGGGAGGCAAGAGGTTTGGGGACGCTTGAGTTCCTGGGTTCGAGACTACAGGCAACACAGTAAGACCTAATCTCAAAAAGTAGCTGGGGGCCATGGCGGTTACCTGTAATCCCAGCTACCTGGGAGGCGTAGGCTGGGGATCGCTTGAGTCCTCAGTACCCCAGGCAACAGAGCAAGACCGAGAATATGTGTAACAGGAACAAACTTCAAAAAGAGAAAGTCTCAGACAAGAGTGCTGTGCAGTTCCTTTTATATCTTAAAGTAAAAGAACAGACAAACTATATAAGTTACAATAGGACCATGAACAGGGATTGACAGGGCAAGAGTTAAGAGGGAACTTCCTAGGAGTGAGGTTCTGTTCTGTATGTTAACAGGGGTATGGATTACAAAGTGCATACTTTTGTGAAATTTGTTTAAAATCAGTACACTGAAAACTATTTTCTTTAAGGTACAGCATATATGAAAGTTACTTTTGTATAATCTGTACAAGCTCACGGCTGTCAATGCCTCCTTTAGACTTTGTCATTTTGGTTTCAGTAATACTGATTCTCCTCCTAATCCTGAATTATTCTTTTTGATAAATTTCCTCCTATACCTTACCTTCATCTAATATCTCAGTTATCTAATTTATTCCCACCTTTCTGCCTACAGGCTCCCTGGGTGATCTCTCTACCAAAGACCCTACCACCATCTATAGACTGAAGACATCCAGATCTATTCAAATCCACATTCATAAATCCAACTGCTACCAGACAACACAGGTCATCACAAACTCAACATTTATAAACCTGAACCCTTCCTTCCCCCAAACCACACCCACAAAAACAACCTTCCAACCCCTCCCCATCCAAGATAATAGCATACTAATCTTAGATTGGAATTCTCACCCTTAGGCAAGCTGCAGTGTCCCACAGAAAAAGTTGTAATAATAAAGAAGCATCCTGTACAATGCACCCGGGACCCATACTATTTCGAGTCTGGCTTCCCAACTATATACTTCAATCAACCCTTCCCACACTACTAGAAAATAGGAACATGTGGAGGTATCCATAGCTTCTGGAGAAAAGCTACTCATTCAGTACTATCTGCTTAATAGTGTTAGTCACCTGACAAGCACCTCATTTAATCTGTACCAAACCTTCCCCAAGTGAAACCCACCTCAACATATTTACCTAGGTCAAGGTCATAAAACGAGAAGCAGCAAAACTAAGCTTTCGAGGTGAAGTCAAGGATAGGGATGCAAACTTCTTCATCACTACACCACAGGTGGAAATTGAAACTTATGTGAAGCAAATGTGACTGACACAGAAATCGTTTCCAAATAACGGGCATTCGTTAGCCACTTTACTGGGGAGAATGAAAGCTCCGTCCACGTACGTGTCCAGGCTCACCTGGAAATTGCAGGAACCCACTACGTCTAATCACACAGTTCTTTCTGCCCCCGCGGTTTTCCGCGGTGGTGCCATCCCAGCTTTCTAAATGGTCCTCGGACAGGGCAACCCCTCAAGTTGCATCGGGGATGTGAGTGCGTACGGGGAGTGGGACAAAAGCGGGTCCCCTGAGGAGGAATCGGCAACGAAGCAGAGGAAATCGAAACGACACTCCCTTTAAAACGGCAGGGCAGAACTCCGGAATTGGCCGGGTGACGTTATTCTGGGTCACCCCACCCCCCACAAGCAACGACCCTGGGGGTCACCTTGACCCCTGCTGAGTGCCAGACCCAACCAGCGCGCCGAGTCGGCCCCGCCCGGCCAGGAGCTACGGAATTAGGACTTTCCTCGGCAGCGGCAGGCCGCCGTAGAGAGGTGGAGAAAGACGCGGGGGAACTAAATCTAGCCGCTAGCTGCTACCGAGCCTCAGGTGCCAGGGGAAGGGACTTGGGCCGCACTGTTCCTGCTGGAGCCGAGGCGACACTACCCATACCTGCGGGCAATAGGCGTCGGAAGCCCAAGCTCCCGCCAGTTTCTGCGTGAAGCCACTGAACTTGTAGTACATGATGCCGGGTGTCCAGCCAGCCGCAGCCGCTGCCCGCGCGACCGCCCCAAGAGAAGGACCCCGCCTTCCTGGCTGTCTCCCCACGGCTCGGCCTAAGGACCTGCTCCAAAGTCGGGGTATCCGATTACCGCCTGACTTAAAACGTGTTCTCTTTGGCTAGAATGGGTGAAAAGTCGGACCTTCCAAATCAAAACGGGCAAAGCTACCTCCAGAAAAGAGCAGACGACCGTAGATTTGGGGGTAGATGGAAAATTCGAGGGGCCCTCTTTCTCCATATTTAGATTCGGGCGGTACCAAGACGCCTTCAAAAATGCGCAAGCGCCTTGCAGAACAGCCCGGAGCTGGATGGACTACTCGTTGAGTCCAGCGGGCGGACTCTGGGCGGGGCCTAGTGCGGAGGGGCGGGGCCGGTGCGGGAGGGGCGGGGCGAGGTGAGAATTTCCCCATGGTGGGCAGACGCAGTGCGGCAAGGTCGCCACCTAGTAGTTGCACGGAAGGGTTCTATTCCATTACCGAGCGTGCTTGTAACGTTAGTCTTTCCTTTTTTTTGGAAACTGGGTCTTGCTATTTTTGCCCATGGAACCGCAGGCTCTCGTTGCCCAGGGTACCACAGACTCAAGCAATCCCCAGCCTCAGCTTCCCAGGTAGCTGGGATTACAGGCATGCACCACCATACCCAGCTATTTTTTGGAACTAGGTCTCACTATACGGGCCCCAGGCGGGACTCGAACCGCGATCCC